>CM023533.1:64351727-64608852 GCA_013350335.1 Chimonanthus salicifolius
TGAGTTATTTGTGTTAAAGTATTATGTTTTAAAGAGGTTTTAAATGCTAAGATTCTATTACATATAGCATGTACTCATTGACATCTCATGCATGGCATGGGGTGATGGTTATGGAAATCGGAGGCCACACTCCGTCGAGGCGTCCGAAAGACCACTGTGGGATACCTTGATGGTAAGAATCCCATCAAGAGGTACCTTGATGATGAGAATCCCATCAAGAGGAAGCCAGAGGCCACACTCCGTCTGGGCGTCCAAAAGACCACTGTGGGATACCTTGATGATGAGAATCCCATCAAGAGGAAGCCAGAGGCCACACTCCATCAGGGCGTCCGAAAGACCACTGTGGGGTACCTTGGTGATGGCTATGTATACTTGTGATGGGTGGGACTCATTACATTTGCATACATACATAGGATTGTTTTTGTGACTTTTGATGATCATGTATTACTATGTTAAATGCGTGTTTTTATACTAACCTTGTGGTAACCCTAACCGAAAGACCTACTGGGCGCGTTGATCTAACGTCCTATCTCTATCCTTAGTGGATGACCCAAGAAAGGGGAAGAACGAGGATCATGAAGAAAACCAAGCATAGGAGCTTGGGCTTTTGAATAGACTTTTAATTATGGATTGATTTATGGACTTTTATTTAAGTTTATATGGACAATGTAATTTGATAGTTAGATGATGTTGGCATGTAATAATTTAGTTAACTATTTGCTATGGTTAGGTATGTTTTGGATGGTTTGGCATGAATGATTAGTTTAAGGTTATTTTAGTAATTTTGGAGAATATGATTATGTACTTTGCTATCTAAAAATGGAGTAGTCTTAGGATCTTTTATAACCCGCATTTAGATTGAGATTAAGTATATTCCACAAGTTTTATTTGTACCATGTGTGGATCGGTTCTTATGGACTTAATCCATACGCACATGGGCTTGGCCAGTTAAGGGCGGACTTTAGAAGTCCGAACTTAACTCTCGTCGTGACGTCCCGCCCCGATCACTTTTTTATTATTATTTAAAAATAAAATAAACTCTAATTTTAGAGTGAAAAGGGCGGGGTGTTACATTGATGGTCAACATAGTCAAGCTCGACCCATTGGGTCCCCATTTAACTTCTTGGTCCAATTAGGCGCCATGACCCATATAAATGACAATTATCCATTTAAATGTGGTTTACCCAATTGCACATAGCTTACCCATTTATCCTCCATTGAACTCCCATTCAATTCAGACTAACCCAATTAAACTTGAGCTCACCCAATGGCAAAACAAGTCCACCACGACCCATTGGGTCCCACTTGGGTAGTTGACCCATTTAATTACACATACCCAATTATTTCTAACCGAATTCTATCCTTGATCCATTGGATCATAATTGGGCTATTGACCCAATCCTTAGCCATTTATCTCCATTGATCCACATCTACCATCCGTTGGGCAATTGACCCAACATTTACCCATCTAAGATTCATATCTTTTTAATTCACCATTCCAATGGTATTTTCGTAAATATGGATATATTAAAATATCGGGGTGTTACAGGCCATGAAGAAGGGCTGAACCCCATGGAAGGTTGTTGCTTATAATTTATGGAAATTTTAATGAGGAAAACCATAGGATGAAATTAGATGATCATGGTGTTCTAAATGAAGTTGGATTGGTTAATTTTATATAATAGTTAGATGTTAAGGGATTAGATGGAAGATGATTTCTAAAGAGTTGAACCATAGGGTTCGGCCATGGTGTATGGCCGAACCCCATGGAGTTGTTTTGATATGGTTGATTGGATTTTAAATGATGAAATTAGAAAGCTTCTAATTATGGAAGTTGTATACTAAATTTGGAAAGCATTCCAATTATGGAAAGATGCATATTAAATGGGAAAGCTTCTAATTATGAAAGTTGGTTGCTAAATTGGAAAGTTTCTAATCAAGGAAAGTGGAGCTTAATTTAGAAAGTTTCTATTTAAGGACTTTCTAATTATGGAGTTGTTAGGTGTTTTGAATCATGATCTAATTATGGAAGGTGGAGACTAAATTTGGAAAGTTTCTATAATTGGAGTGTTATGTATAATGTATAAATTTATAGATCGGTTTTAGAAACCTAAACCTAAGGTGATGAAGGTGATGGCAAAATTGTTCATAAGTGAAATAAATGGACATAGGGTTCGACCATGATGTTTGGCCGAACCCCATGAATCAATTTTATGGGTTTATGTTTATGAGTATTTTAAAGGGAGGATGCAAGTATAGGTTATGGTTTATGGACCTAAGTTGGTGAACCATTGAAAAGAAACATCAAGGGTTCGGTCATGGTGTATGGTCGAACCCCATGAACTTGTTAATGGGTCATGTTTGGGTCTTTGCATAATTTTAATAAATGGTTCACCAAACCAAGGGATGAAGGGTGAGAATAATGGAATTATAGCTTTGATGGCAATATGGTAATTAATCGAACTAAGTTTTGAAACTCAAACACAACTGATGGAATCGGTTATGAATTATTTTAAAAGGGTTATTGAGAGTGTTATGGATGTTTAAAATAAATAGATGGATCTATGTGTTGGAACCTAAGCCTAAGTTGTTGGAGGCAATGGCAAGGTTACTTGTTAAAATGGGTTATATTAGCCATGGATGGCAATCTTGTAAATATATGAAAAATAAGGAAGGTAAATGGCTATGGATAAGTATAATGGCAATATTGTAATTAAAATGAAATATTAACTAAAGGTTAGATCAATAGCAATTTGGTAAATAAATGTGAAAATGGTAGTTAATGGGTTATGTTAGACATGGATGGCATTGTTGTAATTATGGTAAAAAATAAAGGACCATGGGTTTGGCCATGGTATGTGGCCGAACCCCATGGGGATTGGTTTATGGACTTAAAATATTGTAAATCAAGTGGGACTTGGTTTTGATTAATTAATATGTTATAAGGTAACGGAACTTCACAAGGTGTTTACGATCGTGAGTGGTTACCGGACGAAAGACGCAAGGACACGTAGCGGTCTTTGGTAGGATTCCACCTCTTTGAAACCATGGGTTTATGTACATTGTTTTTATCTTGATTTAATGATTTTATATTGCAAAGGATATGTTTCAAATGGTGATTTTATATGCTATGTTTATTTGATAAAATAGCATGTGTTTTAAATATGAGCTTTTAAATGCTATGATTTTGTATAATTGCATAGCATGTGGTATTTGCATCTCATGCATGGCATGGGAGGGATGACAGGTAACCAGGGACCCACACTCAGTCGGGGCATCCGTAAAACACTCGTGGGGGATACCTTGATAATGAGAATCCAATCAAGAGGATACTATGTATGAATACCTTGATGATGAGAATCTCAAGAGGATACTATGTATCTAGACCCTGATGATGAGCATTCCATCAGGGGATACCTTGATGATGAGAATCCCATCAAGAGGATACTAAGTAACAGGAGACCACAATCCGTCGGAATGTCCGTAAGGCAACTGTGGGGAATACCTTCATGAGGAGAATTCCATCAAGAGTATACTCTATGTTTTGTGATGGGTGGTACTCATTGCATATGATAGCATGGCATGGCATTGAATCGGCATGATTATGATCTTTATTATCATGCAAGGTTTCTAGTTTTATCGGTATGATTGGATCTCTATTATCATACACTGTTTTGGATACAATGTTTTGAAAGTATGGAATGATTTATTATAACTGGTTTTGATATATATTATATTTGGATTGTTGGTACTAACCCATGTGTTAACCCTAATTGGAATACCTATTGGGCGCGTTGTACTAACGCCCTACTTCTACCTTTTAGTGGATGATACAGGAAACGAGGAAAATGCTAAACGCAGAAAGGGACAAGCATAGGAGCTCGGAACACTTTTAGTTTATATTTTGTTTAAGACACTCATGGGCTTGTATTTGAGTATCAAGAATTTGGATTGTAATAACTTAGATGGATTTGCTATGGTTGGATGTTTTATTGGATAATTGCGTTATGATAATGATGATTAATGACTTGACATACTTTCCTATCTGAATGGAATATAACTGTGTTCTATTATGTTTCCGCATGTTTATATTGCTATGTGTGAACCATTTTCTTGGACTGAGTCCATGCACACATAGGGTTGGCCAGTTAAGGGTTGGACTTTAGAAGTTCAGACTTAGCTCGCGTCGTGACGTCCCGCTTTCTATCACTCTACTCTATTATAAAAAAAAAAAAAATAGACTCTGAATTTACGGGAAGAAGCGAGTGAAAAAGGGCAGGGCGTTACAAGAACCACTTGTCGCCCATTACCTAGGGGTCAGTCCTGGTACTCTCGATCGATCTTTGATTGTCGATATGTCTGTTTCTTCGAGTGACTACATGAGTTGAAGGATTCCAGAACTCAAGATCTTGATCGAGGAGTCGTTGACCACGAGGGGTCGTTTCAGCCTTTCACCGAGGTGTCGGTGCATACGAGACTTTCGATTAGAGGCATACCTAGAATGATAGTTCAATGTTCTAGAACCTATGTCAATCTGTCCGACCAGTCCTTGACCCACGATGGGTCGATTTTGACTACACCAAAAGGTCGGTGAGATAGACTAGTCGTGCTGACAGTGAAGCCAAATACATATTTCTAAGCTGGTTCGAATTCACCATCAAGCTTCCTCTCTAGGCTTTTTATGATTTAACCATTTATTTCTCTAAGCTTAGGGATAGTCCTCTCTGAGGTGTGGGTACCACCTAAAGTCATTTATGACCATATTACATGTTTTGTGATTGCCATAACGATGAGCTTCAATCCGGTGGAGCTTGATCTTCATTCTTGATCACATTGGGTCTTCAAGCTTCCATCAAGTGCCTCTTTTCGAGTCATGGAATTGGCAAATATACGGACTTGGCCAAGCCGAGGCACTAACAATCTCCCCCGTGTCACTTTCATGACAAAACCTATAAGCTAACCCATTTACAAATCCACCCTTATTACAACACATTTGAATACAAAAATATTACATTGATTACATATACATATTCAAATGGAAAACAAGACTGTGATCTTCGCATATTCTTATTCAACTTGATTCATTTCGTTTTCATGTTCAAGTACATAAGCAAGCAACACTAGAAAATCATTAGAGGGGTTAGTCCCAAAACATAGAAATGCATTCATGGAATAAACAAGATCTGTATTCAAGCTCCCCCATACTTCTTGATTTTGTAGTGATCAACACTACCCATAGTTTCTCCAATTTATCAGTGTTGAGAACATTTCTCCCCCAATCTTTTTAAAGTTTGATATCCCAAACCTTGTCACAAATATTGGCGGTATTTTCAAATGTACCGCATTTTTATCGGCAAAATACCATTACCGCGTTTTTATCGCCACGACGATAAATTTCCAGTAAATTCCCGATAAAATCGTGTTAAAAATGCGATAAACGTTAATAACGCAATAATATCCCTGTAAATTGCCAGTAAATTCCCGATAAATTCCCTATACCAGTTTTATTTCATTAATTTTTTTTTTTTTAAAAATATTATAATTTTCGTGAGATTTTCCTGTTAAATTCCCGGTAAAAATCCGAGAATTTAAAAATATCCCGTTATTACCAATTGCCGTTAATATCCCGAGAATGGCATTTGTCACAATGCTCCCAAACTCCAAACATAGGGATTCTCCCTATGTCCATTGGCTTTGATGTCTTTTAGCTTCTACTAATTTCTCCCCTATTTTGTCATTGAATTGACAAATATTAGTAGGCCGTCATCGAGTTTTAAGCACTCCCCCGTGCTTCTTGCATTTAGTGCTTCATGAGTTTCTCTTCTAGCTCATTTTATTCTTCCTAACACTTCAATGCATATCTCATGCATTACTATTTTTCTCTTTTCTTCATGTGGGCTCAAGACATTTTTCCATCTTTTCACATGGAGTTTTTTTCTCCCCCATTCTCCAAGGATGTGTGTACCATCTCATTCAGGATTTCTATCTTCCTTAAAATGCCAATACAAAACCAACTCATCCAAACCTGCATGTTAGTTTATTTAACAAAATATGTTAAATATAGGCAAGAGATATAAGGCATACCATATCATTTCATTCATGACAAATTAGTACATATGGTTAAGAAGAGAGGCACATGGATACTTAGACAAAATATCTACATAGTTTTTTATTTTCTCAAAAACATAAAGCATAATCCATGAAAAACTATACTAAGTCGATCCATCCAGAGGAGGAGATGCTGAAGGGGAAAAGGATTTTCGTCAGGTACTCTTTTTGAGTCCTTCCATGAATGTGGAGAGGTTTTGAATTGATTCATTCATAGAGGTTGCAAAGTCTCCAATCTTTCTTTCCAATTCCCGACGTCTTTCAAGGAAGCTGTAGGTTCTCTTTATAAGAACTCTATCAGATTCGATTTTAGCATCTTCCATTTGCTCTTTTCTTTTCTTGCCAATAACAGGTTTCCTGATAGGTGTATCCTTATCGCTGCTTGCTTCTTCTGGAGGAGTGAGATCCTTTCTACCTTTCCCTTTTTTACTCACTTCTTCTACATTGTCCCTAGCCAGAAGTGTTACACCCGGATTTTTCAATGCATAAATATATTGGATTTTTGTCTATTTTAATTGTTAAATTTGTTGAATTTAAGATTTATGGATGGAATGGATTTTAGGTGGGTAAGAATTGGGTCAATAGCCCAATTATGATCCAATGGATCAAGGATGGAATTCGATTTGGAAATAATTGGGTAAGTGTGATTAAATGGGTCAGCTACCCAATTTGAAACCCAATGGGTCAAGTGTAACACCTTGGATTTTCAGTTAATTATTTTGTATGAAAATAATCCATTTAATTTGTGAATTTTAAAGATCGTTCTTAAATTGGGTAAAGAGTTGGGTCATTGGCCCAATTAGGACCCAACGGTTTTGGAATTGGTTGCAATAAAAATTGAATTTTATTAGTAATGTAAAATTAAATAAATAATTGATCATGGCCGATTATTAGGTTGCATATCTATGATTATGATCATGGCATATTTTATTTAGGACTATCCAAAGTGGGAAGCCAAGGTCGGCAATTGCCATATCTATGTTGGGCGCATAGATCATTTAAAAGAGGCAACAAGGGCCCAAGGCATTAGGGAAGTGTCTAAATTAAAAGATTTCTTAGGCTATGATTAGTGTTATGAGCATAGCACCTTCTAAAAGAAGAGCACACGGCAATAGCAAATTAAACAAAGGGCTCACAGCATTGCTATTGTTATTTTAGCATTGGCCGAATGAGAGGTTATTAAAAGAGATAAGAAGGTCATGGCTATCTTAAACACCTTCCAAAGTTGGGACCAAGGAAATGCTTTATATAGAGATGCATAGGAAGGGCACATGGTTTACTCTCCATAGCCGAATTTCCTCTCTTAAGCTCTAATTCACGGCAATACATTCAACTTCAAGATCAGTTCGATTTTGTGAAAGATCAAAAAGAAAAAGTGGAAAGAGGCTAAGGAAGAGCAAGAAGGAGTTGCGTAAACGGTTAGTAGTTTGATTATATATTGTTGTAAGAAAAGAAAAAGAACCATAGGGTTCGGCCAAGGTTTATGGCCGAACCCCATGGAAAAGAATTGTTAAATGGAGGAAGATTGTGGGATGGATTTTATGATTTTAATGGAAAGAAAGAGCCATAGGGTTCGGCCATAGTGCATGGCCGAACCCCATGGAAATTTATGGTTCATTTTATTCGGTTATTAATATAGAAAACCATGGAGGAACATTGATTGATTAATGGATGTATGGTTGATAGTTTTAGATCCATGGAAGGACAAATTAATGGATGTATGGTTTTGATTGATTTTATATTATAAGGTAACGGGACCTCACAAGGTGTTTACGATCGTGAGTGGTTACCAGACGAAAGACGCAAGGACACGTAACGGTCTTTTGTAGGATTCCACCTCTTTGAAACCATGGTTATGTACTTTGTATTTATCTTATTTTTTATGAGATTATGTTTCAAAGGATATGCTTTATATTGAATTTCAAATGCTATATTTAATTGTATAAATAGCATATGTTGATTATGGTTCAAAAGCTGATTTTAAATGCTATGTTTGTGTTATAAAATAGCATGTGTTTCATTGGCATCTCATGCATGGCATGGGGTGGAGGATTTGTAACCGAAGGGGTCACACTCCGTCGGGGCGTCCGAAAAACCTATGCCGTGGTACCTTGATGTGATTTTCCATCAAGAAGAGTTCGGAGGGGACCACACTCCGTCGGGGCGTCCGAAAGACCTATGTGGTAGGTACTTTTATGTACATGTGATGGGTGGGACTCATTGCATTTGTCATCATTGCATGGCATGGATTTATATGATTTTTGATATTACGATATTATTATGTATGTTTTGTACTGACCATGTGTTAGCTGTAACTGGAATATCTACTGGGCGCGTTATTCTAACGCCCTACTTCTACCCTAGTTGATGATACAAGAAATCAGGGGAACGATGAACGCAAGACGGGCCAGGCATAGGAGCTTGGATGCTTTATTTTATAAGTTTTGAATAAAGTTACTTATGGACATGTATTTGAGTAACTAGTTTCCAGAATGTAATAACTTAGATGGTTGGATGTTTATTTGGATGATTATACGTTTTAATAATGATTACGGACTTGACGTACTTTGCTAACTGAAAGGAATAGAACTTGATTTAATTATTATTTCGCATATGATGGTTCCGCAGTTATGATTTTTATTCCGCAAGTTGATATTATTATGTGTGAACCATTTTCGTGGACTTAGTCCATGCACACATAGGATTGGCCAGTTAAGGGTCAGACTTTAGAAGTTCGGACTTAGCTCGCGTCGTAACGTCCCGCGCTCTATCACTCTACTTTGTTATATAAAAAAAAAATAGACTCTGAATTTACGGGAAGAAACGAGTGAAAAAAGGCGGGGCGTTACATCAAGGGGAATGGATTTTGAAAGTAAATGGGTAAAGGATTAATTTAATTGGGTCAAATACCCAATTAAGATCCAAGGCATGGGATCCACCTCAAAAAGTGAGGTGGCATGTATATGAGGTGGCATGTGAGTGACATGGCCAAGTGGGACCCAAATCCACCTCATCAAGTGAAGTGGCAAGTGGTTAATGTAACATGCATAGTCGGCTAACCATTGTTGACTTGGTCAACCATGGGTGAGTTCAATAGAGTTGAGTTGATGAATGAGTTCAAGTGGGATAAATAATGCTTGAGTTGGAATTCACATGAGTTGAGAATTTATTAATGTTGAGTTCAAGTGCTTGAGTTGGAAAATGAGTTCATTTAAGTTGAGTTGAGTTGAATTGAAGTGAGTGGAGTGGGAAGATGGAGGGTTTCCATCTCAAAGGAGGAAGCCCAAAAGGCATATCCAAGGTGTACACGTTGGGGAGATGGAGGGTTTCCATCTCATGGTGGAAACCCAAGGGGCACAAGATTGGGGAGCTCAAAGGGTGTCTTGGTGTTAACCAAGGGGTGTCTTGGTTAAGCCAAGGGACACCTTGGTAAAAGGAAATCATTAAGGAAGGGAGGTGAGAAGGCTTGTGGCTGTTACAAGGACATCAACCCAAGGGACACACTCCCACCCCTTTGGCCGATTGCACCTCTCTTTGAAACAAAGAGATTTTCATCTCTCCCTCTCTCAACTACACTTGGCCGATTCTCTCTCTTGAGCAAGAGATTTGTATCTCCTCTTCTCATCTCTCTCTCTCCCATTTTTGGCTCTAGACTTGGAGATATCAGTGATGAACAAGAAAGGAAGGAGAAGGACTGAGGAGCAAGTTTAGATTAGAGAGAAATGAATGAGACGCGGAAAAAGGTATGTAGTGTTTAACAAGATAGGATTGAATGAATGAAAGAAACTAAGGGAACCATGGTTTTGGCAATGGAATGGCCGAAACCGTGGGGTTCATATTTGATTTAAATGGATGGTAAAAATGTTATGGGACCATGGACTTTGAAATGCATTCAAGGAATGGTTAAATGTTTGGAATAAAAAGGAAAAGACCTTAACCTTGTTTGGTGGATAAGATAAACTTGTTAAAATGAGATATGATGATAATAACCATGTTTAGACAAGATTAAGAATGAATCTCATGAAAAAAGATTTATAAATAATCAAACAAGGAGGACTGAACACAAGTTACACTGTCTGCTGGACGGGTACTACCGTCCGAGGGAGGGGTTTCGACCATCAGCAGGACGTGTAATGGACTAGACAGGGTGTTGTCTGCGGACGGGTTACACTGTTTGTAAGACGGGTTTCTGCCATCCGCGGGACTAGTTTCGACCATCCGCAGGACGGGTAATGGACTGAACAGGGTGTTATCTGTGGACGGGGTTGCACTGTCTGTAGGACGGGTTTCTATCATCTACGGGACGGGTTTTAACCGTCGGCATGATGGATAATAGACTGGACAGGGTGTCGTCTTTGGATGGGTTGCACTGTCTGTAGGACGGCTTTTACCGTCCGCGGACGAGTGTGGACTGTCCGCGAGACGGGTAACGGATGTGAACAGAGTGTTGTATGCGGATGGGTGTGGACTGTCTGCGGGACGGGTTTCGACCGTCCACGGATGAGTTTCTATCGTCCGCAGGAAGGGTAGCGGACTGTGATCTGCCGAGTTCAGTCGACTGAATTCTTAATTCAGTCTAGTGAATTTTAAAGTGAATTTTTTTATATAATTTTTCCAGATTGTTTAAGTTTATCTGGATGAGTAAAGGATGATGGGAATTAAATGGGTAATTAAATTAACATATGTGTATGACGAGTTCGTTAAGGTAACGGGATTTCACAAAAGGGTGTACGATCATTTTTGGCATGATCGGTGATCGATATCTTCACGAAGTAACAAGGATAGTATGCTGAAATTTGGTAAGATTCCTACCTTGTTGACACACTGTGAGTTATATACATGTACTGATTTTATTTCCATATAGGATGATGTACTTTGGGTATCAAATGATTATGTTTTTAAGAACTGAGTTCCAATGCGATTATGTACTTTGATATGAAATGGAATCATTGCACTCATTACCTCATGCATGGCATGGGAGGGAACATAAGGGGGGAGTCCACGCTCCATTCGGTGTTTTCCGATAAACAAACGTAGGGAGGAATCCACACTGATTCCGATTGACATATGTGAAGAGATATATGATATTTGAAATGTAAGAGGAGTCCACGTTCCATTCGGTGGGACCGATTAACATACGTGGGGAGGCATAACAATGAATACTTTGATGTGGCTTGTTCATCAAGAAGATTAACAATGTGATTTGTGATATGGTTGTTGGGTGGGAAATCACTGGCATATGATACCATGGCATGGCATTAAATTAGCATGATTTTGTTATGAGTATCATGCACTGATTTTAGTACTACAAGTTGTTTTTAGTTTTGATATTATGTATCTATCGTGATTTTATACTAATCCCATATATATAACCCTACTTGGAATTCCTACTGGGCGCGTTGACTAACGCCCTACTTCTACCTTTAGATGATGGTACAAGGAATGGAAAGGACAATGAACGTGAAGGAGGCCAACCTTAGGAGTTTGGACAATTTATGATTATTAAACATTTATAATAATTTTAGACAATGTATTTTGAGATAATTGCATTTTTGGGATTGTAATAATTTAGATTTATCTTGCTTGGTTTGATGTTACATTTGGATTTTAAATTCAGTTAATTTATGTATGATTGACTTCCTTTCTAATTAATGTTATGGATGGTAGTTGTAATCATATAATAATTCCACAAACATTAGTAATGCGTGTGAAATGTTTTAGTGGACTTGTCCACGCACACGTATTGGTGGCCAGTTAAAGGTCGGGCTTCGGAAGCTCGGACTTAGCTAGCGTCGTGACGCCCCCTCTCTCTCTCACTCTTTATTTAAAATATGCATATATATATATATATAGACTTTGATTTTCGACTAGTGAAAAAGGGCGAGGCGTTACAGGAAGTGTAGGTTCATTAATAATCACTCCTATGTGATTCTGGTTAGGGTTGGAGGTGATTTCTTTTTATGAGATTTCCTCGTGAGACTTTTGACCCGACGTCCTATAGTATTCAGGAGAGACGATGATTCTCCTTGAAGCCATTTAGATTTTAGTTTCTCAGACTGGGTGGCACGATCATTCTCAGAATCAGAGGACATGATAATGATTGTGATCTTGTCCCTTGTCATTTTCAACTACTATAGATGGAAAAGAGCAGAAACCCTTTGTTTTCCAGCGAGATTTTGCTTCGGGGGTCTTAACGGCTAACCTAGGGTATGGGAGGAGGAGAGGAAAATAGCAGAGCTTCAGCAGGAGGAGAAACGACGATTTCTAAATGTTCTGTCGTTTTCGCAGAAAAAGTCATTTTTAACTTATTCTTTCTGATACACGAACCAATGGTGACCGACGACCTGTCTGAATTCCAACAGTAACGACCTGTCTTTGCCTCTGACTAGTCTATCTTTCGACCTGAGTTTTACAATGAAAGAAGACTAGGTATGTGTGTGTGTGCACTTGTGATGTTCATAGTTCATCAAGCTTTTCTTATACACCTTTTATGTCAGTGATGATACATACATTCACACCGTATCCGTGCCATTTGAAGATTCAATTCATCTTTCTGAAGATAGGCACAGACCATGGATTTCGGATCTCTTTTCCAGGATCCAAAACAATCCAAGATTCTTGGACACATTTAATTCACCAATTTAAGTATATTGTCCAAGTGTGTGATGTAATAAAATGCGGTATTTCAAGGCTTTAGCAAGGCAAGACATATATGAATATAATTCATTTCACATAATGTATAGATTAATGTATATTGGAATGAAATTCAAAGCACACTAGTCATACATTCATTTCTTGATTTGAGTATTGATCAAGCATACAAGAATGAAGTATGACCCTACACACACAGTTCTTATGCCAATTATCATGTTATTACCCAAAACATGATAAACTCTTTTACCATTCGTTCAAGGGAGCTTCGATTCCTTGAAAAGAGTTGGTACTTAAATGGATTATTCAATCATTACTTTTGGTAAGTTACACCGAACTGAATATCCATTTAATGACAAAGAGCATGTTTCATTCCACATGGGATTTGCAAGTTGGAATGAAACGACACTATGTATGTGTACCATGTCAGCTGTAAACACATACACACCCTATACATGAGGTAATGCACACACTACAAACATTTCTTAAAGATGCACAAATCACATGGCACATGAAATGAGAAAAGTATATTCCAATACAAGAGCGCATACCAACATGTACAACACATATCTTACAATGGATCAATCCAACAATCAAACAAGAACATAGATCAAATGTAAGATGCTGATTCCAAAAACATGTTTCAAATGTTGTACTAGCAGTGGTATCCTTTCACACATTTGAACATATCATTGTGAGACTTGGAATCTAAGTTCACAATCCAGTGATGGCCTTTTGTCAAATTTGGTTTTTAGCCATGGGTGCCTTCCCATTTGATCTTTTGGTTCCACATTCCAGATTTTGTACCATGATGTTGGTATTTAGACATCTCGGTACTAGTCTTGTAGGACACTTGGAGGTCATTACCTTTTTCAAGTTCCTTTACTCCATCCCCTTCTTCTCTTAGTAGGGTATAGCTTGGACTTTTACAATGGATGAATTTTAATTGATCACTTATGTTAGTGCCTTGGCTTGGTCAAGTCCTTATGTTTGTCAATTCCATGACTCGGAAAGAAGCAATTGCTGGAAGCTTGAAGACCCAAGATGATCAAGAGTAAAGATCATTTTGTACCGGATTGAAGTTCATCGTTATGACAATCACAAAACAGGTACTATGGCCATAAATGACTTTAGGTGGTACCAACACCTTAGAAAGGACTATCCCTAGGCTGAGAAGAACAAATGGTTAAATCACAGAAAACCTAGTGAGAAAGCTTGACAGTGAAATGGAAGCAAACTTGAAAATATGAATTATGTTCACCGTCAGCTCGACCAGTCTTATCTCAGCGACCCTTTAGTGTAGTCTGGATCTAGCCATTGTGGTCAAAGACTGGTCGGCCTGAATGAAATAGGTTCTGGAATGTTGAACTATCATTTTGGGCATGCCTTTGATCGAGAGTCTCATATGCACCGACCCCTCGGTGAAAGGCTAAAACGAACCCTTGTGGTCAACGACTCCTCAACCAAGATTTATGAGTTTTGGACTTAGAAATCAGGTGGGCTATCGAGAAAATAGACATATCGGTAGTTCAAGACCGATTGAGAGTAGCCAGGATCGACCCCTCGGTAATGGGCAACAGGTCGTTCTGGGTAACAGGTTTCTAAGTTGAAACTATTGTCAAGCATGTTTTGCACCATAACGAGCCTCTAGTATGGATTGACCCCTCGGTACCATAAGTGTCGACCCATCGGCTACAACGACATATCGACCGGAAAGAATATTACCATTGGGAGTGCACTTAATGCACAACGATCAGAATTGTAATGATAACATTTCTAGTCACCGACCCTTTGGTGCGACCGACCTCTCGGTACATTATTGTTACTACCATTGGTTGCCTTCGCTATATAAACCAACCTTTATGCAACCAGTTGGTATCCTTCGGACGGATCAGTTGGACCCTCATCTTTACCAGTGAGCATACATAAGGGCCAACAGAATGATCACTCTCTCTCTCTCGTGCTTGCATTAGGGGAATCAAATACAACCAATCAAATGGATTGAGTTGTAAGAGAGAGAGGAAGGATGATGAAAACTCATTAACAACCAATCTGAGGATTGATTTTGAAAGTGAGAATGAGAGAACCATAAACTAGGGAACCTTTGGTAGAACCAATTTCCTTGTCACCCTAGACTGTGATTGCTAAACGACGGCTAAGGGGCGGAGTATCAGCATACATGGGTGGGATCTCGAAGAAGCACATATCAGAAGAGAGAGATTCAAAGGCAAGTGCTTATTGGTTTCAATTTTCTTTTAAAACCTTTGTTCCGAAGTGGATTAAGGGGAGGTACCCCGGAACCACTATAAAAAAATTCTAGAGCGGTGTCTCCAATACAGAGGTGGGTGGAACTCCCACCCAAATGGATAGGTGGAATTCCTATTCGACAGTGGTGGGTGAAATTTCTAGCCGATTTAGTGAGTTGGAATTCATACTCTAATTGTGAGTGTGTAAGTCCCCACTTAGTGGATTTTGAGGATAGCTGAGCGAGTCCTAACAGTGAATGTAGGTTGGCTAACAAAACCACTTTAAAATGGTCTTATGGTGTTTGATCTATGTGTGTTTGTATTTAGTTTTTAAGTACTCTTCTTAACACACATCATTTTTTCATATTGATTATCTTACTCTACACATTGTGCACAATCAACGATAATCAAACTTTATGTAAAGGGACATTACCTTAGTGTGATCGATCAATGAAATAGTTGGTCACGGCCTTCGGACGATCCGAGAGGACCCCTCAGACGTTCCAAGCTTCACCCGAAGCCCAGAAGCGCCGGAGGCAAACTCGGCTCAGCGGAATGTTCCGAGTAGAGCTCGGAAGGACCGAACCCATTCGGACGTTTCGAGCCCTAACTTCGGATGTTCCGAGGTACCCTGACTCACCGAGACCCTTTTTCAGATTTTTTCGGTTCAGAGGGACTTCGGATGATCCGAAGTCAGACCCATGATCCGAGGTCAGTGACTAGTTTAGGTGTGGTTCGAATGACCCGAAGCCATAGTACCTGGTTCCGAGGCATGTTCCGAGGGACCCAGTTTTTGAAGTGTAAAAAATGTTCTTATTTAATTATTGTTGATTACATGTGATGTTAGTACCCCATTGTTAATCTAAAATTGTATTAACCATCTTCTCTTATTACTATAGTGTATCTACTATTGTATTCACTTCCAGGCCGACTCTACTGGTTGGGCACTGAGTGATCTCACTTTCAGGCCGACGCTATATTTGTCGGGCACTGAGTGACCTCAAGGCCTTACTCAACATCTCAGATCGGGTCCTATCCAAAAGACAACCGAGAAGTGACCCGAGAATCTAGACCTTACTCAATAAGTCAATCTCGTCAATACCCAGAAGGCAATATGAGTTTTGGACTGAGCACCCTTTTGATTATATTATCCTGTGGATTATGATAATTTAAAAAGGATAGAAACTAAGTAGGAGACTAAATTCCATGTACCTTGGATATTTTTGGGAAAACGTGAGATTTCGAAATACTACTTATGTGTATGTATTTGATGCTATTTATATTGATTGTGCACTTATCTGTTTGTTTAAACAGAGACCATGAAACCACACATATACGGTGAGGAAACTTAACTCTGCAGCTTGATGTAAACAGGTTTATTTGATATGGATATTGAGCAATGAGTGGTTTCAGAATTGATGAACACACTCATGTGTCTAGATTTGACGCACTATGGTAAGAGTGCTTATGATGCTGATAAATGATATGATGTTGATCATATGAAATGTGTAAGACTGCTTCCACGTGCTTGACTATTGAACCAATATCAACCATATGAGAGATGGTTTACGTCTACTGGACCACGGGTGTCGACAGTTGCTGACTTGAGGGTGTCAGTATCGGCTATGGGAGAGCCGGAGATGTACTTGCAAGGATGTATTTTGACCGTGTCGGGACTTAATACAATGGTCTCAGTGTAGCCGGTAGGCGTGAAGTTGGATGACAGCAGTATTGGAAGGAATGATGAATTATGGGACTGATGACGATTTTATGCTTATTTGTGATCAAGCATGAGATATATATTGCAACTGTTGATTATTGCTAACTTGTTGTTTACTTAACTGCACTGTTATATTTTCCTTCACTAGACTTGTTAGCTCACCCCACTCACTTTTCAGGAGATGAACCTGAGGAGGAAAACCCTTTATTTCAACCTTAGGGTGGATAAGATGCGGCGGTATTTTGGGATTCCCACTAAGGGGAATACCCTCATCTTTGCTTTCTGGTTCTTGGAACATTTGTTTTTGTAAAGTACCGGGTGTGGTACTTAGTCTGTATTAACATGATGTATTAAACTACTATGCTTCTGTAGTTACTCTGATGTGATTTTGAATGATAATTTAATAGTTGGATTTATGTGATCATGTTATGTGTCGTTGTTGTGCTTTTGTTGGTATTAGACTTATGGTATATGTTTGAGTTCACATGTTGGGATCATGTGTGACCTCTGGGCCCAACTGTTGATCCGGCCCATTTAGAATGCTTGAGTTAGTTTAATTTAAAAAAAAAAAATCAGTCGCGCTACGGACCCACCCTTCGGGTCGGGGCGTGACAGCTTGGTATCAGAGCTTCGGCTCAAACTCTAGACTGTGATGGGTTACAACCTAGTTAGACTTGCTTTTGCCTTAGTACTGCAATTGTTTTTGACATTCTCCTGTTTTGTGGTACAGATATGTCGAGTACGCTGAGTTCAGGGGGACCCCTTGCAACTCGATCGACCTGGTTTCTTTTGATTTCAGTGTCCCAAACTTCGCCAATGAAGTTGCACCTGAAGAGGAAGTAGAAGTAGCTTCACCCGAGTATCATGTTTGGGCTGATCCATAAGAGGAAGTGGGAGATGTCCGAATCATAGAGGAGTCTGTAGGGGAGAATGGCTCGCCTGAATATACTCCGGCTACTCCACCTTTGGATGAGTATTCGGACTATATGTGCAAATTATGCAATCAGGAGGGCCACAACTGTACTTATTCCCCCTATCTAATCGATGTCATATGTCCTATTTGCAGACTTCGCAGGCATGGGAGCGCGAGGACTAACTGTCCTTATGTTGGAGGACCAGGGATCATACCTTATTTGACCTGTGGAGTGCTCGGACATAAGTCGGCGACTTGTCCGGACAACTTCTATTATTTTGGTGATGAGGCAGGATCTTCTTCGGAAGATTAGGTTAGGGTTGGTCGGGATATCAGGGAGATTTTGTTGTAAGGGTTGAGTTTTGTTTTGTTGTTTTGAAGGGTATTTCATACGCTACTAACCCTTGTACTTGTAATTGAAATTTGAATGATTTCTAATGAATTTATGAAAACTTGTGTGATTTGCCTTGAGTTTCTTAAACTGGTTAAGTGATACTTACAATTGTAAATAACAGATGTCAGGACCCAATGCTAACGGAACCAACTACCGTGGGAGGAGGACTGGTCTTCCACCCCGTGATCTACCCAATGAAGCCATTTGAGTGGCGGTTGAAGTATTTCAACAGATAGCTGAAAATATGGGACGCCCTCCAATCCGTACACCAGAGGAGAGAGCCACCTCAGCTCTTAAAGAGTTCAAACGATTGAACCCGACGAGTTTCTCGGGGACAGAAGACCCTAGTGCTGCGAGGAACTGGTTGACTCAGATTAGCCGGATCCTTAACACCCTAGCTATTGCCGACGACTTGTGAGTGACCTTGAAGGCGTACCAGCTAGAAGGAAATGCCTACGAGTGATGGGAAGCGAAGAACTTGGTTCGTAACCACGAGCTAATGATGTGGGAAGATTTCTCTGCAGCCTTTCTGGCCCGTTACTGTCCGAAGACTGTGCAGGAGGCGAGGAAAAGGGAATTCCTCAACATCCAACAAGGTTCCGATTCCGTGGCACATTATGCCATGCGCTTCATCGACTTGATGCAGTTCATACCGTGATTGCGGCGAACGAAGAGGAGAAGGTCCAACACTTTGAGAATGGACTCCGACCGTTTCTGCAGCGGCAAGTCACCGGCTTAGTTTTCGACACCTTGGAGGAGATCATCGATCAAGATTCAAAGGTGGAAGCAGTGGACTCCATCAATGAGAGCGCCGACAGTTCTCAGAAACCGTCTTCCAATAAGAAGGCCAAGTTTAACTAGAAGAAGCCTATCTTCAAGAAGAGCTAACCTAGTGCAGGCCAGTCGAGTCGGTCTGACTCCTAGCAATTTGTGTGCTACACCTGCAACCAACCTGGGCACAATTCCAAGTTCTGCCCGTCAGAAGGAGAGAAGGCGTGCTTTCACTGCAAGCAGACCGGGCACCTGTTTAAGGATTGCCCTTATCTTGGTAAAGCTGCACCTTCGCAAGGCGCAAGAGTTTCTTTCTCTGTGGCGCAACTGTCTGTCGGTCGAGGTTCTCAGCAAACCTCCAGAGGCTTAGTGGCACCGAGGAATAGACCACCTCAGAACGGTCAGGGGAGAGGACAGGGACGTCCTCAGGGGAGAGTCTACACGATTGGGACTCAGAAGGAAGAGCCAATGGAGAATATGGTGATGCAAGGTACCCTTAATCTTTTTAGCCTTTTGGCTTGAGTGCTTTTTGATACCGGTGCTTCGTATTCCTTTATTTCTAGAGCTTGTTGTGATAGATTGGGTTTAAAATCGGTAGAAGTAGTTAATCCGCTAATGGTAGTTTCACCCTTGGGTAAGAAGGCTTTGGTGAATCAAGAGTGTAGATCTTGTGTTTTGAAGATTAGTGGCGTAGAGTTGTCCTATGATTTTCTTGTGTTAGAAATGACGGACTTTGACATCATCCTTGGCATGGATTGATTGTCGGTTTTTGAGGTCTTGATAGACTGCTCTCAAAGGAGAATTCATGGGGTCTCCTCAACCAATGAGAGGTTTATGGAGAAGTTGGTACCCTATGAAAAGAAGAGAGCTCATTTTCTCTGGCCTTAGGGCGTATCCTGTTAGTGTGGTGGCGAGCATGGGTTGGGAAGATGTAGGTGGTGTAGGGTCCGTTACTCCTCGGGTGGTGTGTGAGTTTGTGGATGTGTTTCCAGACCAGTTGGCTGGGCTGCCTCCACACCGAGAGATAGCGTTTGTTATAGACCTACAGCCAGGAACATCTCCAATTTCCATGGCACCTTATCAGATGGCGCCGGCAGAACAGAGAGAGCTAGCTACGCAGGTAGATGAGCTTCTTAGACTTGGTTTTATTCGTCAGAGCAACTCGTCGTGGGGCGTACCTGCTCTCTTTGTGAAAAAGAAGGATGGATCGATGAGGATGTGTTAAGAATAAGTATCCGTTGCCTAGAATAGACGACCTCTTTGATCTTTTGAGGGGATCGAAGTGTTTTTCGAAAATCGATTTGAGGTCGGGTTAACATCAATTGTGGATTCGAGAGGAAGACATTCCAAAGACTGCTTTTTGGATGCAGTACAGTTTGTACGAGTTTGTGGTGATGCCTTTCGGTTTGACGAATGTGCCAAGCATGTTTATGGATTTGATGCATCGCGTGTTTCGACCGTATCTGCGAGAGTTCGTGATAGTCTTCATCGACGATATCTTGATCTTTTCGTCGTCAGAGGAGGAGCACGAGTGTCATCTACAGATTGTTCTTCAGACTCTTCGAGAGCATCAGCTGTTCGCTAAGTTGAGCAAGTGTGAGTTTTGGTTGACTCAAGTGCAATTTCTGGGACATGTCGTGTCTCCAGGAGGGATCTCTGTAGATCCAGCGAAGGTGGAAACAGTGAAGACTTGGGAAAGTCCCAAGAACAGTGTTTGAGATCAGGAGCTTTTTGGGACTAGCGGGATATTACCGAGAGTTTATCGCACACTTTTCTTAGATCGCGGTGCCAATGACTCGGTTAACGAGGAAGAACGTCAAGTTCGAATGGAGCGAAGCTTGTGAAAGAGCATTCCAGGAGCTGAAGGAGAAGTTGACAACGTCTCCAATTTTGGTGATACCCGAACAAGGACGAGGTTACGATGTGTATTGCGATGCGTCCAAGTTTGGTTTGGGTTGTGTGCTGATGCAAGAGGGGAAGGTAGTAGCTTATGGTTCCAGGCAATTGAAGGGACATGAACAAAACTACCCGACTCATGATTTGGAGTTAGCAGCCGTTGTATTCTCGTTAAATTTGTGGAGACATTACTTATATGGTGAGAAGTTCAATGTGTTTTTTGATCACCATAGTCTCAAGTATATCTTCACTCAGAAAGACTTGAATATGAGGCAGCGAAGATGGATGGAGTACCTGGGAGATTACGACTTTGGTCTCTCTTATCACCGAGGGAAGGCCAACGTAGTGGCCGATGCCTTGAGCAGGAAGTCTCACAGCAACGTGGCGAGGATGGCATCCTTACAATGGAAGATGTTGGAGATTCTGTCCGAGTACAATCTGGAGCTGATCGAAGGAAGCAGGCCAGCAAGAATCCATAGTTTGGTTCTACAACCTGAGGTAGTTAGATTGGTAATGGAAGGACAACAGAGCGATCCAGAAGCAAAGGAGTTGGCAACTCAGCTTTCAGGAGAAGCGACTCTGGAAGATTGGAAGATTAAGGCGGACGGAAGTCTTACTTTCAAAGATAGGCTTTTTGTACCAAAGTCGGACAAGTGCAGGAGAAAGGTGCTTGATCACTTTCATCGTTCTCACTTTGCGGTGCATCCTGGTGGTACGAAGATGTATCATGACTTGCGACGACTGTTCTGGTGGAAAGGTATGAAGCAAAAGGTAGCAGATTTTGTGTCAAAGTGCTTAACTTGTCAACAAGTGAACACGGAATATCAACGACCTAGTGGAAAGATGCAACCTTTAGAAGTAGCTGAGTGAAAGTGGGAGCATATCATGATAGATTTTGTAACTGGATTCCCAATGTCTCCTAAGAAGAATGACGCTATTTGGGTAATGGTCGATTGATTGACAAAGTCAGCTCACTTTCTGCCGATCAAGAAGACGGATTCTTTGGCTTCTCTAAGTAGACTGTATTTGAAGGAGGTAGTCAGATTGCATGGAGTACCTGTATCCATTGTATCTGATAGAGATTCGAGGTTTGTGCCAAGGTTTTGGCAAAGATTGCAAGAGGAGTTAGGGACTAAGCTGTGCTTCAGCACTGCTTTTCACCCTCAGACGGATGGTCAATCAGGGAGAACCATTCAAACCTTAAAGGATATGCTAAGAGCTTGTGTGTTGGATATGCAGGGAAGTTGGGAAGATCACTTGCCTTTGATCGAGTCTGTCTACAACAACAGTTATCACTCCAGTGTGTAGATGGCACCCTACGAGGCTCTGTATGGCAGACCTTGCAGGATCATCTCTTTGTTGGACAGAGGTGGGGGACAAAGAGCTGCTAGGACCTGATCTAGTGCGCGAGACGTCAGAACAAGATGAAGTGATCAGGCAACGTCTCAAGACAACCCATAGCAGACAAAAGAATTATGCTGACAAAAGGCGACAACCTTTGGAGTTCGTAGTTGGCGACCGAGTTTTCTTACGTGTGGCACCACGTCATGGAGTGCAACGGTTAGGGCGCAAGGGAAAACTATCACCTCGATATGTTGGACCCTATGAGATCTTGAAGAGGATAGGCGAAGTGGCCTATCAGTTAGATCTTCTTCAAGCTTTGGAGAGAGTGCATAGTACATTCCACGTGTCTATGCTGAGGAAGTACGAGCCTGATCCGTCGCATGTGATAAGTTTTGAAGACATTGAAGTCTCAAAGGACCTAACTTTTGAAGAAGTGCCAGTCAAGATTCAAGGACGCCAAACTCAAGAGCTCAGAAGGAAGTCTATTCCTCTAGTGTGAGTGCTGTGGCAACATCGCGACGTGCAACATGAGACGTGGGAACCTGAATCGATGATACGGAAGCTGTACCCTGGCTTGTTTACAGGCCAAAAAGGTATACGTTTGCCTTAAATTTCGGGACGAAATTTCTTTTAGGGGGGTAGGATATAATACCCTGACCCAGATTACGCGTAGTTTACCTTAATAATCTCGTTTGACCGGTTAATCTTGGAGATTATGGTTAGGGCTTTGAGGACAGCCCAGGTGTGGCCCAATCCGAGCTCGTAAGCTCAGTGATCCAGCTCATCCAGCTGGAGGGGCATTTTGGTAATTTACCGCTTACAGTTATTATTTTATAAATTATGTTGTTATGTGAATATTATTGGTTGATAATGTTCTCCTTAAAAAAGGATTTGTATTTCTAATTTTAAAATAAATTTATTTTCAGAAAATGGTATTTAAAACCGCCCGTCAAAACCCTGAAAGAGAGTAATAATTATTTTAAATGATTTTGGAAACGAGATAAATTTTGAAACTAGTATTTTGTGTTAGACCATTTTAAGAATGGTCTAGCTATTCATTGACTCCCCAAAATGAGATCTCTAAAGTGTTTTATTTAACATTTGTTTAATTAAGTAAATAGTGTTAAATTAAGGTTTTTATTTAAATCAATGGTTTTTTGTGAGAGTTAAATCCCAAAATTTTTTATGGTGATTAAGGTTTTCAAAACCCAACTTATCTGCAAGGTTGGATTAAGTTTTTGAGTTTTAAAAAAATCTTATGCTTAGTTAACAATCCAGTTTTTATCAAACCAGGGACCTTTTTGCAAAACCAAAACTGTTGGAGGGCTGATCTGCAACCAACCCAACGGTTACTGTAGCGGACATAAGCAACACCTACATGCAACTGCATGCAGTGGCTGTTCGGCCCCTTCTTCCGGACAATTTTCTATAAAATGTCCCTCCCTGCAGCAGATCAACTCCCAGCAAATTTTCTATTTTCCTCCTCAGTCTCTCTGTTCTCTGTGAAACCAACCAGCCAAGCTCCCTGCTTGCCTCTGTTCTTCCTAGTTTTGTTACCGTAAGCCTTAGAGGGAAAGATTTTCAAAATCAGATTTCTCAACCCAGGAACTCCAGTGAAGGTAACCATTGTGTTCCTCTTTCGATTTTAGTCAGTTTAGAATCAAGAAAAACCGGTTTTGGCCTTGATTTGAATGAGTAAAACCAGTTTGAAATCTAAGGAAAACCATGGGTTCTCTTGTGCCCGTGAGGTTATGGTTTTAAAATCGGTCGGCCCAGTGAGATTCAAAGCTCCAAACCATTCCCTATGGAAAGAGGACTCCCAGAGGAGTCCATCAGACCGGCTAAGTGTGGAGACCGAATCTGGGAAACCTTCTATTTCCGGATTCGCATTTCACTGTGTGTCTACCGTCACTGTCTGTTGTTGCAGACAGTGGAGGAAGAGGACTCTCGGACGGTCTGAGAGTCGATCTTCCGACGCTCCGAGGTCACGCCTTTTGGACGGTCCGAGAGGACCCCTCGGACGTTCTGAGCTTCACCCGAAGCCCAGAAGCTGTAATGGCCTGGAATTTGTAAATCAATATATATGTGGTTATTTATTTATTTTAATGGTAGAAATTGGAAATTTGATGGAATAAATGATGAATGGATCAAAATATGGACAAAGGCCCAAGTATGGCCCAATGGACCATGGATTGGATTTAAAGTCATTTAGAGGGTCAATAATGGTCAATTGGGCCAAGGATGGTCAAATTGGGCCCAATACCCATTTGGGACCCAATGGGCCAAGAGGATTTAAGCTCTAAGGTAAATGGATAGGAGGGAATGTAATTGGGCCATGGGCCCAATGGAGATCCAATTAGTTGGAAGGAATTGAATAAATTAATGTGAAAAATCACCTAAGTTAATTTTAATTAGATCAAGGTGACATGGCCAATTGGGACCCACCTCCACCTCACCAAGTGAGGTGACGTGTGGACCAAGAATTGGTGGGGCCGGCCACCATGGTTGACTTGGTCAACCATGGGTGGATTTCATGGAGGGAATTTAATGGAATTAAATTAAGTGGGAATTAATTAACTTAACCTAATGATCAAATTAATTAAATTAATTAAGCTAATCTAATCATGGTCAAATGGTCAAAACCACCCAAACAAGTACAAACCACTCTTAAGAAATACAAAACAAAACCATTGGCTTAAGTGGTGGTTTTATCCCAACCACCACCATTAGGCACATAAATCCATGTATGGTAGGTGGGGGACCTAATGATTGAGGGTAGAAACCAAAGATGAGATAGTTTTCATCTCATCTTCCAATCCCACTCCCATTTCACACGTTCTCCCTCCCTTGCACTCTCAAAACCGTCCCCTACATCCAACAAGAAATCCCTCCCTTGCACTCTCAAAACCGTCCCCTACATCCAATTGGATATTGAGTAATGAGTGGTTTCAAAATTGATGAACCCACTCATGTGCCTAGACTTGACGCACTATGGTAAAAGTGCTTATGATGCTGATAAATGAAATGATGTTGATCATATGAAATGTGTAAGACTGCTTCCACGTGCCTTGACTATTGAACCAATATCGGCTATATGAGAGATGGTTTACGTCTACTGGACCAAGGGTGTGGACAATTGCTGACTTGAGGGTGTCAGTATCGGCTATGGGAGAGCCGGAGATGTACTTGCAAGGATGTATTTTGACCATGTCGGGACTTAATACAATGGTCTCAGTGTAGTTGATAGGCGTGACGTTGGATGACAACAGTATTGGAAGGAATGATGAATTATGGGACTGATGATGATTTTATGCTTATTTGTGATCAAGCATGAGATATATATTGCAACTGTTGATTATTGCTAGCCTGTTGTTTACTTAACTGCACTGTTGTATTTCTTTCACTGGGCTAGTTAGCTCGCCCCACTCATTTTTCAGAAGATGAACCCGAGGAGGAGAACCCTCTATTTCAAGCTTAGGGTGGATAAGTTGCGGCGGTGTTTTGGGATTCCCACTGAGGGGAATACCCTCATCTTTGCTTTCTGGTTATTGGAACCATTTGTTTTTGTAAAGTACCGGGTGTGGTACTTAGTCTGTGTTAACGTGATGTATTAAACTACTATGCTTCTGTAGTTACTCTGATGTGATTTTGAATGATAATTCAATGGTTGGATTTATGGGATCATGTTATGTGTCGTTGTTGTGCTTTTGTTGGTATCAGACTTATGGTATATGTTTGAGTTCACATGTTGGGATCATGTGTGACCTCTGGGCCCAACTGTTGATCCGGCGTAGTTAGAATACTTGAGTTAGTTTAGTGTAAAAAAAAAAAAATCAGTCGCGTTCCGGGCCCACCCTTCTGATCGGGGCGTGATAGGGTACACCAATATCTATCCTAGAATGATATGTTTAATCCTTCTTTTTTAATCTCAATCACGAATGGATTGGATACTTAAATGATTTGTTCTCATTTGCCAAGAGAAAATAAGCCAGGATAATTTGCCTTTGATCCTTGGGAGTTTTACCTTGAGAATATAGTTATTTTTATGCTCTAAGGGTCTCTAATAAACTCAGCAACAAATGAAGTATTTATAGGAAAGATAGAATTTCCAAAAAACAGAACCACAAGATCAGTCGTGACCACACGATCGATCATCCATGTAAGAATTCATGCTCACCAACCCGACCGTTGAGCATTAAATGCACTGCAACGGCACAATACTGTAACAACGTGATCATCCGTGTTCTAGATAATAGATCGTGGGTTGGCGATCGAATCGGCTTAAGGCTTCGAATCGGCCTAAGGCTATCTATTGATGTTTTAAATTTTTAAATCTCGCAAGTACACGAACCATTCGTAGTATAGGAATGTGAGAGCGAGGTCGAACCCAATGAAAAATCTCAACATATATCAATTAAATTTATGTCCTCTAAAAATGAATTTTTTTTAAGAAATTAAATCATTATATGAGTCATGTATCTAATTTGAAAAATCAGCAAATAAAATGTGTTGATTTCATATTCTCACATGGTGAATTAAATTTTGACCTAAATCATGATTAGAAATTCAAGTTGCAAAATTATTTAACATATCTTCCTAACTTTAATTGAATGAATTTTTGAGAGAGATTGAGTGATTAAAAAAAATTAATGAATTAAAGATTAGATTATACAAGATTTGGGTTAAAACATCTATTACACAACAAACATGAAATTTAACATAATTAAAAGGTAGAAAATTAAATTGCATGAAAATAAATGACTGAAATTAAATGTGCAGTGACGTAAAGGTTGGTTGTTTGGAATAGATCGTTCATCACCCAAGATGTGTAAACAAACTAAAGGCCGAGATTTGAAATTCACGTAAAGATCTAAAATACAATTCATATTTATTAGTAAAACAAGATTCACAACTTTTTAATTTAATTAATCAAAGCCTTACTAATCATGATTGAAGTCTTACAATCAAGATCCTAACTATTGCATATGCTCATGTTCAATTAAGTAAATAACAGTTGTATTCTTGAAATTAAAAATAAAATAATTATAAAAGTATTTTAGAAATTGGATGTTCCAAGGCTCTAAATGAATGCTTCACTTTATTAAATGGAAGAACTAAATTACAAGGCTTTGGAAGAAATTACATAGAAGAAATAAAATTACAATGGAAAAATTAATTGCTCACTTGGAAATCGTGTCGTGCTCTGTCTTCTACTCTTTTTTCTAGCCTTTAGTCCTCTTGAACTCCAAGTCATATTCGAATTTTACCTCTTGAGTAATGGGGTATTTATAGGTTTTGAAAAGAGATGGATGGCTTGGATTAAATCAAGGTTTAAGGTGGGAAATCAATGGACTGGATTGAATCTATACGGGAATGGATGATGGGGATTTAAGCTTGGCTTTTAGGGTTGCATAAGGAGAATCACACGAATTTGGTGTGGCTTTGCTTGGTGGCTAAGTCAAGATGGAGAGAAGATAAGAGATTAGGAGAGAAATTAGGGCTCGGATTGGCACTGGGAAATTCGAATTTGGCTATGTAGTTTTAAGGTTTGTGCAATGAGATGATGAATGAATGGATGGATGATAGGAAGATGAAATGGAGGGTTGACTAGGTGTGAAATTCGAATGGATTGGATTGGATTGGGTTTGAGAAAATCGTGTGAGGTGTTGTGATTGGGATGATGAGGTGTGTTAAGATCCTAAGAATGTATCTAGATGTTTTTTAGTCCAAGTGCATGGAGAGGTTTTAGGTTGCAAAAATTATGGGATGATGATGTGTAAAATGCGCATGGAGGCTAGCTTGAACTACAAGTTGTTCATTTATGAATGGAGGGCTTAGATTAAATGGGTTTTGATCTAATGGCTCTAAGGTGTTTTGGGTGAAATAATTATAGGAATGGGTAGATGGTTAATGGAGGGTTTAGATGCACAGGTGGATCTAAATGGATGATGATGTAACACCCCGTATTTTCAAGTTAGGGATATATATGGAAATTGTCCATTGAGATGGTGAATTAAAAAGATATGAACCTTAGATGGGTAAATGATGGGTCAATGATCCAACGGATGGTAGATGTGGATCAATGGAAATAAATGGCTAAGAATTGGGTCAATAGCCCAATTATGATCCAATGGATCAAGGATAGAATTCGGTTGGAAATAATTGGGTATGTGTGATTAAATGGGTCAACTACCCAATGGGTCGTGGTGGACTTGTTTGATCATTGGGTAAACTCAAGTTTAATTGGGTTAGGCTGAATTGATTGGGAATTAAATGGAGGATAAACGGGTAGGCTAGATGCAAATATGTAAACCACAATTAAATGGGAAAACCACCTATAAATGGGTCATGGCGCCTAATCGGGTCAAAAGGTTCAAATAGGACCCAATGGGTCGAGGTGACCATGTTGACCATGTTGACCATCTGGACCATCAAGTAAGCTAAAAAGGGTTGAGTTAAATTATGTTGAGTTAGGCTGAATTGAGTTGGAAATGAATCAAATAATGGAGTTAACTCAAGTGCATTAAATAGTGGTATTAAATGGGGTGAGTTGAGCTAATGAGTTGGGTGAGTTAAATTGGAAGCCATGGAGACTTTTTAATTCAAATGAGTCAAGTGGGGAGGTGAGGAGTTGCCTTGATCTCAAAGACCCCAAAACAATCTCCCCCACACATTGGTTAAATGGGAAGATTCTTCCATGCATGAAACCCCCACATGGGGTGTTAATGGGAATCAAGGGGAGATGGACGGTCTCAAGAGACACCACCAAAGGTTGCAGCCGATTGGACAAGGGAGGCGAAGAGGCACGGGTGTTTCATCACAAGGATGAAACCCCCAAGTAAACCATAATGGAGGAGATGAAAAGACATGGGGGTTACCAAGGGGTGTCACCAAAGGACACCACCTTTGAGTAACTCTCATTAACCAAGGAGTTAGAGTTTTACATCACTCTCTCCCTTTCCTTTCCTTGGCCGTTCCCTACCTCTCAAGACAAAGAATATTGGCTGGTTGTCTCTCACACAATTCAGTCCTTGGCCGATCCCTCCATCAAGACAAAAGGACTTGGAGAAAAGGAGTTGCATCTCTAGGTTTATCACTTTCACCCAAGGCTAAGTTTCTCTCTCATTTTCTCTCTCAAAATCTACCTCCTTGGCCGAACCAGTCCTTGGTATTTTCACCATTGATCAAAGCACACAATCAGCTAAGGACTAAGGGAGCAAGAAGGAAGGAAGCAAGGATCGAAAGGCAATAAAAGAGGCTAAGAGGATTGGTAAGTGTTTCATAAAATTTAGTTAAATAAGTTGGTTAAAGGGAGCATGATTTGGCCATGGTATGGCCGAATCTATCAAAGGTAAAAACCATGGAAGATGATGTTAAAAAGGGTAGAAAACATGGATCATAGGGTTCGGCTACTTTGGATGGCCGAAACCCATGAAATGTTTTGGTTATTTTGATGGTTTTTTTTTCGAAGTTAAAAATCATGCAATGTTATGGAGGTTCTTAGGTGTTTTAATTGGAGTTAAGATTGATGTTTTGGGTTGGCTATAGGATGGCTGAACCATACTAAGATTATGACTAAATTACTATGTCAAAACCATGAATAATTATTGGAAGGATTGAGTCAAGAGAACCATAGGGTTCGGCCATGAGTATGGCCGAACCCCATGGACCCTTGTATGGGTATTTGGATTTAAGATTATGATTAGAAATTGTTAATGGTTTTTATGATGTTTTAAAAAGGGTTTAACAGAGCTGAAAGAATGAGGGATTTGGATGTTTATGTTCATCATAAAGGATGACAAAGGGGAGCACCAAAACCAAAGAGGTGAGGTTCGGCCATGGTGTATGGCCGAACCCCACCAAGTGCTATGTATGGTGTTTGGTTGTCAAAAGTCTAAAAATATTCCAATGGATGGAATTATAAGAACCATCCTTTGATGGATAATGGTTTTGATGAATAAAAGAAAAAAATATAGGGATTGGCCATGTATAGGGCCGAACCCCATAAAATGACATTAGTGGATGGTTAAGGACTAAGGTAATTAAATGGATTGATTGGTAAGTAATCTTATGAATAAAGGACTTGAAAGAGGGGGCAAACCAAAGTGGTATGGTTCGGCCATGCTGTATGGCCGAACCCTACCAAGGTATAAGGTGTTTATGTAAGTTATATGGGTAGTATTGATCCAATGAAAAGGAATATCAAATCCAAGGTGGGTGAGGTTCGGCCATGGGTATGGCCGAACCCCAGAAGGTGGTTTTTGGGATTTAAACTTAATTAGAAGTCAAAAGGATATGTGATTGACTCGCTGTTATATAAACAGCGTAACGAGACTTGAACGGTGCACAAGTCGTGAACGGGTGACGGATTGAGAAGAAATGACAACTTAAGTGAACTTTCTGTAGGTTTCCTACCTTTTTGTAACCACACTTATATTTGATGTTTTATCTTAATTTTGATGAAATATATGCTAAGTTATTATGTTTCAAAGTGGTTTTGTATGTTAAGATGTATTTACAAATGGCATGAACTCATTGACATCTCATGCATGGCATGGGGTGACAATTATGGAAACCAGAGGCCACACTCCGTCGGGGCTTCCGAAAGACCACTGTGGGGTACCTTGATGATGAGAATCCCATCAAGAGGAAACCGGAGGCCACACTCCGTCGGGGCGTCCGAAAGACCACTATGGGGTACCTTGACAATGAGAATCCCGTCAAGAGGAGGCTATGTATATTTGTGATGGGTGGGACTCATTACATGTGCATAACATGCATGACATTGTTTTTATAAGGTTTTGATGATCATGTACTATTATGATATTTGCATGTTTTATACTAACCTTGTGGTAGCCCTAATCGGAAACACCTACTGGACGCGTTGATCTAACACCCTATCTCTATCCTTAGTGGATGACGCAGGAAAGGGGAAGAACGAGGATTGTGAAGGAAACCAAGCATAGGAGCTTGGGCTTTTGAATGGACTTTAATTTATGGACTTTTAATTGGACAATGTAATTTGATAGTTAGATGATGTTGGCATGTAATAATTTAGTGAACTAGCTATGGTTTGGTATGTTCTGGATGGTTTGGAATGAATCTTTAGTCTAAGGTTATTTAGTAATTTTGGAGAATATGATTATGTACTTTGCTATCGAAAAGTATAAAATGGAGTAGTCGTAGGATCTATTATAACCCGCAGTTAGATTAAGATTAAGTTTATTCCGCAAATCTTTTTTGTACCATGTGTGGATCGGTTCTTATGGACTTAGTTCATACGCACATGGGCTTCGTCAGTTAAGGGTTGGAGTTTAGTAGTCCGAACTTAACTCGCGTCGTGACGTCCCGCCCCGATCACTTATTTATTATTATTTTTTTAAAAAACAAAACTCTGATTTTAGAGTGAAAAGGGCGGGGCGTTACAGTTGGTATCAGAGCGAAACGGGAAGTTGAATCATCGAAGTAAGATTAAGACGGTTTCATGTCTCACTGAGAGATAAGAATCCCAACTGACCGACTATTCGGAGTCCGCTAACTGGGGGCTGGATTAATTTACTTCGATAGACTCAGACTGAACAATCAATTTGAGAACAACAATGAAAGATAGCAAAGTAAAGTACAATCATCATAAGTGGATATATCAAACACAGGAAAGTAGGATACACTTCCCCGATATCCACACATTGAGATACAAACAACAAGAATTTAGATATTTCCCTCAAAAACAAAGGAAAACAAAGAGTGATGATTTGGCAATTTCCCCAAACAAGATACACTATGTTATACATAAGAAATCCCCCAAAACCAAGATTGGTTTTATAGGAACTACTATTGATTATTCTTGTGTTCTATTGTTATGATACAGATATGTCGAGTAACGTTGAGTATACAGAGTTGTGGGACAGAGGAACCCCTAGTAATCCAATAGATCTGGTGTCTTCTTCCAACAACTCCAGCATGGAAGTTAACATGGACAATCAAGAGGGATTTCCCGAGAAGGTTGAAGTGTATCTAGCACCTTTTCTAGAAGAGCATATGGAAGATATCCCAATGATAAGGGAGTCTGTAGGGGAGATAGAACCCGATTATATGTGCAAGTTGTGCAATCAGGATGGGCACAACTGTACATGCTGCCCCCACCCTCTTGAAGTTGTTTGCCCGATTTGTGGACTACATGGGTACGGGAAAGAAAGGACTAATTGTCCTTACATTGGAGGACCAGGGATAATACCCTGTTTGACGTGTGGAGTATTGGGGCACATGTCGATGACATGCCCTGGCAGTTTCTTTATGTTTACTGATGATGTAGGGTCTTCGACGGAAGATTAGGCTAAGAAAGGGTAAGAAAATGTGGGGGAAAAGGAAAAGATTTTGTAAGGGTGTGAGTATGTTTTGAAGGGTTTGTTTTAACCTTACTAACCCTTGTATTGTGATGGAAGTTTGAAGGACTTTTAATAAAGTATACAAACTTAAGAGTTTATGAGGATTTTGGCACTGAGAAATATGTGACGAGGTCACTTGAGTTTATTAAGATGAGGCATGGGTGCATATCTCACGTGATAGGGATGAGATAAGAATACAGATTCCATGAATATGGCTTAAAGTAGCAATGAGACTGTGGAAACCTCGATACGAAGTACGGAGACTTGGTCCCGTAGGGTTACCGTTGATGAGTGGGTCCCTCACATGCTACGCGCTGGAGGGCGCTCTCATGGCTATTTTGCACACTTGATGTGCGGGAATGCCTAGAGCTAGGTACTATTTTACCCCGTGGGGGTGGTGCTAGCTTCATCAGACGCGGATCGACCACCTTAGAGCTTGACTGAATCACCCTTGGGGTGAAGGGATGTAGGGCGAGGTAGACAGAATCACGTCGGACGTGGGTCTTCCGCTTGCTAAGGGTGCGAGGTATATTTGTGATTTTGTATGGTTGCCACAGTCATATAGTGATTCATTCGAGTGTTGTTCCTACGGATATTAATCATGGATAGATGATACTCATGGACAGAATGATACCAAGGATGGATTGTTTCCATGAATGGATTATACCCATAGGTGGGTTATATTCATGGATGATTATTAATTATGGATAGATGGTACTCATGAACAGAGTGATACCAAGAATGGATTATTTATGCCATGAATGGATTATACCCAAAAGGAGGGTTATATTCATGGACGGATATTAATCATGGATAGATGATACTCATGGACAGAGTGATACCAAGGATGGATTGTTTCCATGAATGGATTATACCCATAAGAGGGTTATATTCATGGATGCGCATAAACATGGATAAGAGTTTCAATGGTGGTTTGAATTGATATCAGGTATCGGTACCATGGTAGACATGTTGGTAGCATGATGGACATGTTGGTCTCATAGAGGACATATTGATCTAATGATTGCGACATGTTTCGACTTACATCCCACGTTTTAAGGAAAAGATGTTGGTTGTACTATGACTTGTATCACAGGAAAGTTGGTATTGTGAGATACTCAGCATTAAGGAAGATTTAAACAAAAGGTGTTAGTCACATAGTGACTTATGTGCAAATGGAGATATCCTTAATGTAACGCCCGCCCCTTTTCACTGAAAATCAGAGTCTATTTTTTTTTATTTTTTTTCAAAGTGACAAAGGGCGCAGACGTCACGACGCGAGTTAAGTCCGAGCTTCTAGAGCCCGGCCCTTAACTGGCCAACCCTACATGTGCGTGGAACGAAGTCCACGAGGAACAGTTCACACGTATAAATAAGCTTGCGGAACGTTACATAAACACGGAAAGATAATAAAGGCTAACCTACCAATTTTAGATAGCAGGGAAGATTACATTCATCTAACTAATAAAACATCTCAACATCATCGTATCCAAAACAAAACCAGAATATAGCAAGTAATTATACAGTCCGACAAGCTAAACTATACAAATACACATTTCCGAAAATAAACTTAATTAAAGCAACCAGTCTGCCTCCCCAAGCTCCTAAGCTTGGCTCCCGTCTCAGTCCTTCTGCTCCGGTATTTCCTGCGTCATCAGCTAGGGTAGAAGTAGGGCGTTAGACAACGCGCCCAGTAGGACTCCGAGTAGGGCTAACACATGGATTAGTGATAACAAAGCATATAGATAATAGTATAATGGAAACCATAAAACGAATGCTATGCCATGGGTGTCTGTGTTATGAATCCCACCCATCATCCATACCATCATGCTGTCATATCCCCCTTGATGGCAAAACCTCGTCAAGATACAAACAATCACAAATCATTCCCCTGGACAGTAAAACCTCGTCCAGATATAAAACAATCACAAATCATCCCCCTGGACGGCAAAACCTCGTCCAGATATAAAACAATCACAAATCATTCCCCTGGAGGGCAAAACCTCGTCCAGATATAAAACAATCACAAATCATCCCCCTGGACGGCAAAACCTCGTCCAGATATAAACAATCACAAATCATCCCCCTTGATGGAAGAACCATCATCAAGGTATCATAATTACATACAACATCCCTAATACATCAAACACATCAAAATATCTCCATGTCTGTTTATCGGTCGCCCCGACGGAGCATGGACTCCTGTTTCATTTCATCCTTCCCCTGTCATATCCCTCCCATGCCATGCATGAGATGTAGATGCCATATGCCATGTAATGAATATAATAACAAACCATGACATTTAAAAAAAATCCCATCAATAAAACATATAACTTGATTACCCAAAATAGATCAAACAAAGCCTCAATAATCACATCATAGCATTAAAACCCATTTTAAACCAATCATATGCTTACCGGAATAAATCAAGTAAAAACCCCTACATAAAACATAATTCAAAACCAATCTTAAAACATACCATATAATTTCCAAAATAATTCAAGGAAACCATCACTCAATCCATGGCTTACAAAAAGGTTAGAATCCTACTGAATACCGACTAGCGTTCTTTCTTCCGTTTCTGTCCGACAGACCTGGTCGCCGATCACGCACCGCTTGCGATGTCCAATACCTTATTACATACACATAATCAGTCCATATTTTAACTATTTCTAAGCCCATTAATCATTTCCAAGTCCACATGAATAATCGGTCACCATTTAGGTTTTACGGGTCCCATTTAATCCATTAACCCCTTTAATTTGTGAGTTTAAAACCAACTAGCCATCCTAGGCTTTATTTAGCCATACATAATGCTATTACTTTGAATCCCTAAACCCATGATCATCTCCCATGGAGTTCTTCATTTTTAGCCATTATTTACGATTTTGCCACTACCCCTTCCTCCATGGCTAATCACTCATTCATCCATGCATGATAAAGTCCATACTTGATTCATAGATTTGGATCCATCAATAACCCGTCACCCATATCTTAAAAATCATTAAAATTAGCCACTTAATTTAACCTAAAGTCCATTAATTTAATCATATACAAACACATTAACCTTAGGCCATAATGATCTACAATTGAGTTATTAAAAATCAGTCCTTTAAATACTCTAACCCTCATTCATTTCTCACATACATAACACCAAACTTAATCCATAAGTTTACCCACAAATGGGTCATGGGTTCGGCCATCCACCATGGCCGAACCCATGATGTCTTTATCCCATTTTTTCTTCTTTGGCCTACTTATACATTTGAACCCATCATAAGCCCTTCCATGAAGGGGTTTAACTTATACATTTAAATCACCATCCTTAATCACATTTAAATCCATTTACAACCATCATCATACCATCATAAAACCATCATTTTCCCCATAATTCATAACCATTAATCCACCATTTGATCACCATAGGGTTCGGCCATACACCATGGCCGAACCCATGATTCATGGTCCATGATTTATCTATGCCTCTTGAGGCCATGAAATCCATTTACAAATCACTACATTTAATTATTAACTCCTTAAAAAATTATAAACCCTCTTTCCCATGATTTTTCTTATAAAAACCCCTTTAAACTTAATCACATTTAATCAATAAATTTAAAACCCTAAACCATCCACCATAGTTTCCATTCTTCATAAACCCTAACATTCCATTAAAAATGTCCAAAATACCTTCCATAACCTCCATTCCTTAAAACCCTAAAAAAATCATACATTACCTACATTTAATCATTAAGCACTTAAAACCCGAAACCATTCTTTTTGAGGTCATTAAAATTATCTTCCATCTCCTATGATTCTCTCATTTAAAACCTCTTTACAAAATTCACCACATTCAATTATTTATAACCCTAAAAATTATAAACATTCTCCATAGCTTTAAACCTTAAAACCCTACTTAATTCATCAACCCTTTTTTCATTAATCCATTTAAAACCCCCATTTCCATGCTCGATTAATACCTAATTACACAATGCACTCAATCCATTTAATTTTCCTTAACCTAACCCTAATTTACCCATTAGGATTTTGTCCACTTTCCATCCTTCGAATTGATGGATTTAAAATCCATGGCATAAAATCATTTGGCCACCATTAAATTTACAAAATGAATCCCAAATCTTAAACCATAAAAATCCAAAATTTCTTGTTTAAGAAAATACTTACAATCTGATGCCTCCTCCGACTTTTGCCACTCCCGTCGGCTTCCTTAGCCTCCTTTCTCCTTCCTCTCCTTGTTTGATCGGCTAGGATGCTTGATCAATGGTGACAACCTCCAATCTTAGGATCGGCCATAATAGGGTTTGAATTGAAAGAGAGAAAGGAGAGAATGGAGATGATGAGGAAAGAGATCCCAAATTTGACCTTAGAGTGGTAAGCCCTTGCTTTAAATCTTTTCTTCTCTTCTTCTCTTCTAAATTTTCTTCTTCTCTTCTTGGAGCGTGGGGGACGGCCATGAAAAAGATGAAAAGAGGGAGAGAGTGAAAGAGCTCGTTGGATGGAAAAGATGAGAAAACAAGATAAAACTTATCTTGTTTTGATTGGCCAAGATAAAACTTCCCATTACTTCTCCCACCAACCCCTAAGATATTTCATGCTTTATGTCCCAACTACACTAAGCAACATTTTTTTTACATGTTTTGCAATGGTTGGTTTTGGTCTCCCCTCTTTGACCACCTTTTTGGATAAGCTTACTTAATTATTTAATTAAATCATTACTTAGGTTAATTTAATTCCCATTTAATTTAATTCCATTAAATTTCTTCCATGAAATCCACCCATGGTTGACCAAGTCAACCATGGTGGCCGGTCCCACCAAACCTTGGGTCCACACGCCACCTCACTTGATGAGGTGGAGGTGGGTCCCATTGGACCATATCACCTTGGTCAACTTCAAATTGACTTAGGTGAATTGAACCCATTCAATTCATTCCAATTGGATCACCATTGGGCCCATGGCCCAATTACATTTTCATCTTACCCATTTACCTTAAAGCTTATATCATCTTGATCCATTGGGTCCCAAATGGGTATTGGGCCCAATTTGACCATCCTTGGCCCATTTGACCATCTTTGACCCTTTAAGTAAACTTAAATCCAATCCATAGTCCATTGGGCCCTAGTTGGGCCTTTGTCCATATTTTGATCCATTTACCATCTATTCCATTATATTTCTAATTTCCACCATTAAAAATAAACAATAACCCATATACTTTGATTTACAAATTTCGGGACCATTACATTAATCATTATTGACCAATTAAATGAATTTCATCCAACCCATGGTCCATTGGACCATACTTGGGCCTTTGCCCAAATTTTTAGTTCACTTAACATTTATTCCATTAAAATTCTCAATTTCTATCATTAAAATAAATAATATCCACCTTTATATTAATTTACAAATTCCGGGCCGTTACACTTAATATTGGAGATGTACTTAGTGGAAAAGTTAAGAGTTTAGTGGAACTTGAATGGGAAGCTGTGGGCGACTGCCGAGTTAGACTGATCACCTGACTATGTAGTTAGCCGATGGAATTCCAGGGGGGTGAAGCTAGAAAACTAGTTAAAGTGGAATCAGCGGAAGCTTTGGAACGCTACTTCGTTCAATTTTCGAGACGAAAATTTTAAAAAAAGGGTTGTATTGTAACACCCCGTATTTTCAAGTTAGGGATATATATGGAAATTGTCCATTGAGATGGTGAATTAAAAAGATACGAACCTTAGATGGGTAAATAATGGGTCAATGACCCAACGGATGGTAGATGTGGATCAATGGAAATAAATGGCTAAGAATTGGGTCAATAGCCCAATTATGATCCAATGGATCAAGGATAGAATTCGGTTGGAAATAATTGGGTATGTATGATTAAATGGGTCAACTACCCAATTGGGACCCAATGGGTCGTAGTGGACTTGTTTGACCATTGGGTAAACTGAAGTTTAATTGGGTTAGGATGAATTGATTGGGAATTAAATGGAGGATAAACGGGTAGGCTAGATGCAAATATGTAAACCACAATTAAATGGGAAAACCACCTATAAATGGGTCATGATGCCTAATTGGGTCAAGAGGTTCAAATAGGACCCAATGGGTCGAGTTGACCATGTTGACCACATTGACCATGTGGACCATCAAGTGAGCTAAAAAGGGTTGAGTTAAATTATGTTGAGTTAGGCTAAATTGAGTTGGAAATGAATCAAATAATGGAGTTAACTCAAGTGCATTAAATAGAGGTATTAAGTGGGGTGAGTTGAGCTAATGAGTTGGGTGAGTTAAATTGGAAGCCATGGAGACTTTTTAATTCAAATGAGTCAAGTGGGGAGGTGAGGAGTTGCCTTGATCTCAAAGACTCCTGTGTTACTGAGAGAGTCTACTAATTTGCTGAGACGGGTGGCTGACTCATCCACATGATTCAGGAGCTTCACCCCTGTCCCAGAATAGCCTTTTTGAGACCTGCTAGTGGTTGGGACGAATTCTTCAACCCCAACCTTGTTCAGAGAAACAACAGGTTCTGAAATAAATGCATGCTGAGTCATTCCCATTATCTGTAAACCTTACCTCTTTCCCAGAGGAGGATGCCAGAGAGCTGCTCGAAGCAACAACTTTATCCTCAATCCCAACCTTGCAAGAAACATCAGTGGCAGTAGCCTCAAAGGGTAAAGGAAGGTCGGGCTCTGCCTCTCGATCTGGGGAACGAATTCGAACTCGAACCGGAAGCTATGCAATTGGATCTGCCTTTGACACCGCGAGGGAAATGCGCGTCTTTTTCTATAGAATATCTCTAATATGAGGCGCCCTTCCTATTCCGTCGCCTCGATTGATTTCTTAGATTCATACTTTATGTATGGGAGCCTGGGGCTAGGAATGGATGAAGATGCTCCCCCACACGTTGGTTAAATGGGAAGATTCTTCCATGCATGAAACCCCCACATGGGGTGTTAATGGGAATCAAGGGGAGATGGACGGTCTCAAGAGACACCACCAAAGGTTGCAGCCGATTGGACGAGGAAGGTGAAGAGGCATGGGTGTTTCATCACAATGATGAAACCCCCAAGTAAACCATAATGGAGGAGATGAAAAGACATGGGGGTTACCAAGGGGTGTCACCAAAGGACACCACCTTTGAGTAACTCTCATTAACCACGGAGTTAGAGTTTTATATCACTCTCTCCCTCTCCTTTCCTTGGCCGTTCCCTACCTCTCAAGACAAAGAATATTGTCTGGTTGTCTCTCACACAATTCAGTCCTTGGCCGATCCCTCCATCAAGACAAAAGGACTTGGAGAAAAGGAGTTGCATCTCTAGGTTTATCACTTTCACCCAAGGCTAAGTTTCTCTCTCAAAATCTACCTCCTTGGCCGAACCAGTCCTTGGTATTTTCACCATTGATCAAAGCACACAATCAGCTAAGGACTAAGGGAGCAAGAAGGAAGGAAGCAAGGATCGAAAGGCAATAAAAGAGGCTAAGAGGATTGGTAAGTGTTTCATAAAATTTAGTTAAATAAGTTGGTTAAAGGGAGCATGATTTGGCCATGGTATGGCCGAATCTATCAAAGGTAAAAACCATGGAAGATGATGTTAAAAAGGGTAGAAAACATGGATCATAGGGTTCGGCTACTTTGGATGGCCGAAACCCATGAAATGTTTTGGTTATTTTGACGGTTTTTTTTTCGAAGTTAAAAATCATGCAATGTTATGGAGGTTCTTAGGTGTTTTAATTGGAGTTAAGATTGATGTTTTGGGTTGGCTATAGGATGGCTGAACCATACTAAGATTATGACTAAATTACTATGTCAAAACCATGAATAATTATGGGAAGGATTGAGTCAAGAGAACCATAGGGTTCGGCCATGAGTATGGCCGAACCCCATGGACCCTTGTATGGGTATTTGGATTTAAGATTATGATTAGAAATTGTTAATAGTTTTTATGATGTTTTAAAGAGGGTTTAACAGAGCTGAAAGAATAAGGGATTTGGATATTTATGTTCATCATAAAGGAGACAAAGGGGAGCACCAAAACCAAAGGGTTGAGGTTCGGCCATGGTGTATGGCCGAACCCCACCAAGTGCTATGTATGGTGTTTGGTTGTCAAAAGGTCTAAAAATATTCCAATGGATGGAATTGTAAGAACCATCCTTTGATGGATAAAGGTTTTGATGAATAAAAGAAAAAAATATAGGGTTCGGCCATGTATAGGGCCGAACCCCATAAAATGACATTAGTGGATGGTTAAGGACTAAGGTAATTAAATGGATTGATTGGTAAGTAATCTTATGAATAAAGGACTTGAAAGAGGGGTCAAACCAAAGTGGTATGGTTCGGCCTTGCTGTATGGCCGAACCCTACCTAGGTATATTATTTAATATAAGGTGTTTATGTAAGTTATATGGATAGTATTGATCAAATGAAAAGGAATATCAAATCCAAAGTAGGTGAGGTTCGGCCATGGGTATGGCCGAACCCCAGAAGGTGGTTTTTGGGATTTAAACTTAATTAGAAGTCAAAAGGATATGTGATTGACTCGCTGTTATATAAACAACGTAACGGGACTTGAACGGTGCACAAGTCGTGAACGGGTGACGGATTGAGAAGAAATGACAACTTAAGTAGACCTTCTGTAGGTTTCCTACCTTTTTGTAACCACACTTATATTTGATGTTTTATCTTAATTTTGATGAAATATGTGCTTAGTTATTATGTTTCAAAGTGGTTTTGTATGTTAAGATGTATTTACAAATGGCATGAACTCATTGACATCTCATGCATGGCATGGGGTGACAATTATGGAAACGGGAGGCCACACTCCGTCGAGGCGTTCGAAAGACCACTATGGGGTACCTTGATGATGAGAATCCCATCAAGAGGAAACCGGAGGCCACACTCCGTCGGGGCGTCCGAAAGACCACTATGGGGTACCTTGATGATGAGAATCCCGTCAAGAGGAGGCTATGTATATTTGTGATGGGTGGGACTCATTACATGTGCATAACATACATGGCATTGTTTTTATAAGGTTTTGATGATCATGTACTATTATGATGTTTGCATGTTTTATACTAACCTTGTGGTAGCCCTAATCGGAAACACCTACTGGGCGCATTGATCTAACGCCCTATCTATATCCTTAGTGGATGACGCAGGAAAGGGGAAGAACGAGGATTGTGAAGGAAACCAAGCATAGGAGCTTGGGCTTTTGAATGGACTTTAATTTATGGATTGATTTATGGACTTTTAATTGGACAATGTAATTTGATAGTTAGATGATGTTGGCATGTAATAATTTAGTTAACTAGCTATGGTTTGGTATGTTTTGGATGGTTTGGAATGAATCTTTAGTGTAAGGTTATTTTAGTAATTTTGGAGATTATGATTATGTACTTTGCTATCTAAAAATATAAAATGGAGTAGTCGTAGGATCTATTATAATCCGCAGTTAGATTAAGATTAAGTTTATTCCGCAAGTCTTATTTGTACCATGTGTGGATCGGTTCTTATGGACTTAGTTCATACGCACATGGGCTTGGCCAGTTAAGGGTCGGAATTTAGAAGTCCGAACTTAACTCGCATCGTGACGTCCCGCCCCGATCACTTGTTTATTATTATTTAAAAAAAAAAAGTCTGATTTTAGAGTGAAAAGGGCGGGGCGTTACAGATGAAATGCATAACCTAATTTCAAGATGATGTATGTATGTGATGGATTCATGTGGAGGCTCTAGGTTTTCTAAGAGATGAATGAGTGAATGAGATTAGATTACCTAATATCTAATGGCTAAGATGATCAATGCATGAAATGAATGCAAGGATTAATAGGTGATGCATGGATGAATACCAATCTAAAGTTAAGATGATCATGATGATGATGGATGACCTAGATCTAATGATAGATGAATGGATGGGTTAGATTTGATAGAGATCTAAGGTTTGTCCTAATTGGGTATGGGAGATTGAAGGTTAAGATCTAAGATGGAAGTTGGATGGTGTGGATGTGAAGTTGGGTTATGGGTTTTGGACATAGGTAGTTTGGTTGGACTTAGGTAAATTCAAACATAGACCATGGAGTTCATTGGACTTGGGCTTTGGATTTGGATCTAGACCTCAACTCAGGCCCATTTGAATTAGATTTGGGAGCTTGGGCCGTAGTTGAACTGAACTTGCACACTGGCTTGGTCCAAAGTGTGAAATGTGCATGGGCTTGCATGTGGCTTGGCTCTTTGAAGCTTTGTGGAGCATAACTTGGCCTAATTGAACTGAATCTTGGCCCAATGACTTGAAATTTAGGCTTTGGCACTTGGATTGCAGCTTTTAACCTCTAGAATTAAATAATTATTCAGCCACTTTAAATCAGAAAATTATTAATTAATCATAGACTCTCATAACTGGATCTAGATTAATTAATTTACATGAAAATCCTAGAAAGTGACATAAAATAATTATAATAATTCTAGGTCTTCTCTTTAAAGTTGTAAACTTGCAATCTTCTATTGTTTTAACTTGATTTTCCCGAACTTTCTATTTTTTACTGCAAAACTGACAAACTACATTAAATGCATCATTATATACAAAATTGAGGATTAACTGACCCAATAATCAGGGGTAAAAATGTAATATTTCAATGCTCAACAAATACCCCCAAACTCAGATTTTACTAGTCCTCGAGCAAAAGTAAAGCTAAAAAAATTCTAAAGACACACAGAAATCCTATTCTAGACCAAATGAATAAATTGAAAATCCTAAACTAAACCACTTTCCTAGTACTCTCGATTGCATTTAGCATATGGAACAAGATTTTAAACCACTAGCTCACCACTATGGACGAGTTATAGTCTCGTGAAAGCTTTCAGTGATAATACCCACATATATCAACATACTTAACAGGAACACAAGGATGAGAGGTTTAGACATCATACAACTCTAAATTTCATTTTACAAGGTTTATACTTGGAGTGTAATGTGTTCTTAGCCAACATTAAGATAGACCTCTTTTTCCAAATTGACCTAAGTTTTATTCACACCGTTGGAAAATGCACTTTGACTGTAAAACCTCATTGGATATATCTCTCAGAAAAATAACACTAAGAGGTTTGGGTTCATTTTTTCTCAAATATATGTGAGCAGAATTTATGTATTCAAAATCAAAGTATCTCACATATGTATCAACAAAGACGGCTTAATTCAAAGAAAATGAGTGATCTCATGAATAGGTACCACTTTCCTGAGAACGTTGAGTCAAATATCATCATTTTTATTCCTTTATTCTCCACTTGAAACACCGAATGTGTGTCCGAGTTTAATCTCGAAGCTCTGCCTTGTAGCTGTCATTGAGCAATCACAATCTTAGGGTGACTAGGAAACTGATTCTATCCTAGTTGGTATCTTTTCTTTCCTCTTATCTTTCTCTCTTTCACTAACTCAATCGATAGATTGGTTGTATATGATTTTTAGGTGTAGGCACAAGAGAGTCGATCATTCCTTAGAGTGTGTGAATTTTATCAGTTCAAGGAAGGTCATTAAATGATTGCACAACTCTCATATTTATAGAGGAGGTAACACATTTTTTTTTTAATCTGTCCAGTACCGACAAGTCTGTGACACCGATGGGTCGGTGTTCATATTTATTACCGTTCAACCACCCAATCGTTGCACATTAAATGCACTCCTAACAACATAACTAATTCCCGGTCGATAGGTTAGTGTCACCGATGGGTCGACGGTCATGTCACCTAGAGGCCGGTCCATACGAGGGTCTCGATCTGAGGCAACACCATGCAGGAAGAGTTTTATGTCCCAAAACTTGTCCTGCCCAGAACGACATGTCACCTTTTACCGAGGGGTTGGTCCTAGTACTCTCGATTGGTCTTGAATTACAGAGATGCCTATTTTCTCGATAGTCCACTTGAGTTCTAAGTTTCAGAACTCATAAGTTATCATTGACGAGTCGTTGACCGCGAGGGGTCGTTAAGTTCATCACCGAGGGGTCAGTGCATACGAGACTCTTAATCAGAAGCATTCTATGATCCAGAAGCTTTATCAATCTGGTCGACTAGTCTATGACCACGATGGTTCGATCGTGTCTCCACCGAGGGGTTGGTTAAAGCGACTGGTCAAGCTGATAGTTAACTTGTATTCATATCTCCAACTTTTCTTCCAATTCACTATCAAGCTTCCTCTCTAGGCCTTTTATGATTTTACCGTTTGTTCAACTAAGTCTAGGAATGGTCCTCCTAAGGTGTGGATACCAACTAAAGTCATCTATGGCCAAATACGTGTTTTGTGATTGCCATAACGATGAGCTTCAATCCGGTGGGGCATGATCTTCGATCTTGATCACCTTGAGTCTTCAAGCTTCTAGCAAGTGCTTCTTCCCAAGTCATAGAATTGACAAACATAGGGACTCAGCAAAGCCGAGGCGCTAACAACATCCATGCATGAAATATTGTTGATTCGTCATGCATGAACGTCCACTTACGATGGGTGATTTGTATCGTTGATTCAGGTCGTCAACCCTGCACTCCTTTGGGGACATTCGTTGTGCAAATTCGTCTGCTAATCCACGATGAAGAAAGAGTCGGCACAGCTCAAGTTGAGCCATCTCTAATCTGCTCCGTAGAGAAGAGTCGCCATCAGGTCTAACTGTCTAACTATATGGCCCATCGCCACACATCACAGAATCACATAATTTAACTGTCCCAGCGCCTAAACACTAAACCTCTATGGCCCCATCACCCAAAGCGGTTGAACTACCATGTCCTATAAACCAGTCGCTCTAGTTTCTACACCTGGTCAACAATCAACCCATGAAACTTCATCTACAATGTCCACTTCATGCTCGATCCTTCCTGAACAAATAAGAACTCACAACAACGGCAATGAGGGTTACTTAGAACGTCCCTCAACACAAATGGATACCTCTAACTGAGTACAACATTCTCGTCATCCATCCTAATCTATTAGTAAAAAGTTATGCTCATCAATCTCAAGTCATATCGAATCAGAACCGACCAATTATCCATCATGTATCAGTACGCAGTCCTTACCATCCCTAGAAACATTAAAATCAATTGCATAAGCCGGCCTAGTCTCTGCCTCATCCTGACAAACCTGCCGTACTACCTGTTGAAACCACATGGCCAGACAGCTCCACCTCTGGAGTCAAAACTCACATTTGACAAGGTCCCAAATGATGACACATCCTCGTGAAGCATCAGGGATCCTCTCAACTGTTTCAAAAAGTAGTCAATCCTCTATAGAAGATCATCACCCTACTCTGTAACTCTGATCAGTCGCCGACCACTGGCACAAAACCTCAATGAGTCATCACTCTCCTTCGCCAATGTTGAGCATTAAAATATTACATTTTCACCCTGATTATTGGGTCAGTTAATCCTCAATTTCGTATATAATGATGCATTTAATGTAGTTTGTCAGTTTTGTAGTAAAAAATGGAAAGTTCAGGAAAATAAAGTTAAAACAACAGAAGATTGCAATTTTAGAGCTTTAAAGAGAAGACCTAGAATTATTATAATTATTTTGTCATGTTCTAGGATTTTCATGTAAATTAATTAATCTAGATACAGTTATGAGAGTTTATGATTAATGAATCATTTTTAGATTTAAAGTGGCTAAATAATTATTTAATTCTAGAGGTTAAAAACCGCAATCCAAGTGCCAAAGCCTAAATTTCAAGTTATTGGGCCAAGATTCAGTTCAATTGGGCCAAGTGATGCTCCACAAAGCTTCAAAGAGCCGAGCCACATGCAAGCCCATGCACATTTCACACTTTGGGCCAGGCCAGTGTGCAAGTTCAGTCCAACTACGGCCCAAGCTCCCAAATCTAATTCAAATGGGCCTGAGTTGAGGTCAAGATCCAAATCCAAAGCCCAAGTCCAATGAACTCCATGGTCTATGTTTGAATTTACCTAAGTCCAACCAAACTACCTATGTCCAAAACCCATAACCCAACTTCACATCCACACCATCCAACTTCCATCTTAGATCTTAACCTTCCATCTCACACACCAAATTAGATCCACCATCAAATCTAACCCATCCATTCATCCATCATAGATCTAGGTCATCCATCATCATCATGATCATGATCATCTTAACCTTAGATTAGTGTTCATTCATGCATCACCTATTAATCTATGCATTCATTTCATTCATTGAGCATCTTACTCATTAGATATTAGGTAATCCAATCGCATCCATTCATTCATCTCTTAGAAACCCTAGAACCTCCACATGCATCCATCACATAAACACATTACCTTAGATTTAGGTCATGCATATCATCATCCATTTAGATCCACCTACGCATCTAAACCCTCCATCAACCATCTACCCATTCCTATAATTATTTCACCCAAAATTCCATAGAGCCAATAGATCAAAACCCTTTTAATCTAAGCCCTCCATTCATAAACCCTAAGCTATGAACAACTTATAGTTCAAGCTAGCCTCCATGCACATTTTACACATAATCATCCCATGATTTTTGCAACCTAAAACCTCTCCATGCACTTAGACCTAAACCATCTAGATACATCCCTAAGATCCCAACACACCTCATCATCCTCATCATCCATGTCATACACGATTTTTCACAACTCAATCCCTCCATTCGAAATTCACACCTAGTCAACCCTCCATTTCATCGTCCTAGCATCCATCCATTCATTCATCTCATCTCTTAATCTCATCCATTCATTCATCATCTCATTGCACAAACCCTAAAACTACATAGCAAATTCGAATTTCACAATGCCAATCCAAATCCTATTTTCTCTCATAATCTCCTATCTTCTCTCCACATTGACTTAGCCACCAAGGATAGCCACACCAAATTCGCGTGTCTCTCCTTGTGTAACCCTAAAATCCAAGCTTAAATCCCCATCATCTATTCCCATTTAAATCCAATCTAGTCCTTTGATTTCCCACCTTAAACCTTGATTTAATCCAAGCCATCCATCTCTTTTTAAAACCTATAAATACCCCATTACCCCAAGGGTAAAATTCGAATATGATCTTGAATTCAAGAGGACTAAAGGCTGGAGCAAAAGACAAGAAGACAGGAGCACCATTCGAATTCACAAGTGAGAGTTGTAGATTTTTTTTTTTTTATGTTGTCCTTGTTGTATTTAATTCATAAAAACCTTGTACTTTAATTCTTCCATTTAATAAAGTGAAGCATTCATTTAGAACCCTAGAACATCCAATTTCTAAAATATTTTTATTATTATTTTATTTTAAATTTCAAGAACACAACTTTTATTTATTTGATTGAATATGAGCATATGCAATAGTTAGGATCTTGATTGTAAGACTTGAATCATGATTACTAAGGTTTTGATCAATTAAATTAAAAAGTTGTGAATTTTGTTTTATTAATAAATATGAATTGTATTTTAGATCTTTACGTGAATTTCAGATCTAGACCTTTACTTTGTTTACACATCTTGCGTGATAAACGGTCTATTCCAAACAACCAACCTTTATGTTACTGCACATTTAATTATAGTCATTTATTTTCATGCAATTTAATTTTTTATTTTTTAATTATGTTAAATCTCATGTTTGTTGTGTAATAGTTGTTTTAAGCCAAATCTTTTATAATCTAATCTTTAATTCTTTAATTCTTTATTTCTTTAATTTCTCTTTAATCACTTTCTCTCAAAAATCCATTCAATTAAAGTTAGAAACATGTGTAACAAATTTTGTAACTTGAAATCCTAATTATGATTACGGTTAAAATTTAATTCACCATATAAGAATAAGAAATCACACATTTTATTTGCTGATTTTCCAAGTTAGATACATGACTCATATAATGATTCAATTTTTAAAACAATTCATTTTTAGAGAACATAAATTTAAATTCATATACTTTGAGATTTTCCATTGGGTTCGACCTCCTTCTCACATTACTATACTATGAATGGATCGTGCACTTGCAAGATTTATAAATTTAAAACCATCATCCAGATTTTGGCGCTGTTGTCGGGAAAAATCATTAAATTATGTTTTCTTTAAAAATTAACTATTTTTAGGAAAATTGTTATTTTTGGAAAGTTCTATTTTTGGCAACTCTTTAAAAATGGAAACTTTTTCTATTTTTGGAAAGTTACCTTAAATAAGAAACTCTTGAAAATCTCAATTATTTGAATCGATTTATTTTTGAAAAGTTTTCTATTTTCAGAAAAATCTATTTTTGGTAAGTTGATCTATTTTTTGGAAACCTTTCAATTTTAGAAAAATTTCCAAACTTAAAACTTTTCTAAAACTTAGAACTTTTATCTAACTTATGAAATCTTCAAAACAAGATTTCAAATCTTGGGAATCCTATAATTTTTTTTAAAAAAATATGGTGAACTTTGATTTAACTCTCATAATATTATCATAGTTTGGAATTCTTGTTTATAGATTATATCACATCTCCTTCTTTAATTATAGATTAGGAACAATTCTTTTAGTTTAGGAATCATGCAGTCTTTGATTTAGACTCTACACCATAGTTTGCTTGTGTTGTTTTGCAGGATACGCGCATAAAAATTGCTTGAAAAATCGCTTGCAAAGTGCTTGAAAATTGCTAAAAAAAATTGCTTAATAATTGCGTGAAAACATACAAGTTAGGTGAAGATGAGTGCCTAATCATTTTATTTTAATTTTCACTTTTACCCATATATATATTTTCTAGGGTGATCTTTAATTTAATTGCATATTCAAATTGCTCATGCATATTAGGATGTTAGACTCATGCATTAGTTAGATTTGTTTTATTATTGTTTTGCATATTTGCTTTATGCTTGTGTGGTAAAGTACGATTGCATTCACAATATCTAGAAAAATAAGATAGTAAAATGGTTCATGCATCTCCTAATAAAATCAATTGAGGAACCATTAAGCTAGATTTTTAGGGTTTCATGCTCAATAGGTACCTTTTAAATTCAAATCAATTTTTGGAACCAATGATTAGTTCATCTTCAAGAATGGTGTCTAAGGTTAGTTTTGTCACCAAGGCATTGTGGTCGAGCATGACCCAAGGATAAGCAAGGAAGAGATGCCGTGTGCTCCCCACTTACCTTGGAACTTACTTAGCCATCTTGTGGTCGAACTCTCATTGGAGACTTAGATTGTTTGGAGAAAAAAAAGTAGGAGCAAGTCTAGAGACAATTTTTAGGGTCCTATTAGCCAATAAAATATTTGATTCCATTAGTGCAATTTAAATTCCGATCTAGGCATTTTCTTGTGTGAATTTGTTTTAGCGTGTATGATCGTGTCTGTGTATGCATCATTGGTCACGTAACTCCTCCAATCGCTTGGTTAGAGTTACACTTCCCGTCAGTACATCGATTGTTGAGTCCAGAGCTCAGTCCAGCTCAGTCATCATCTCCCATGGCAGAAGAAATTGCAGAGAAAACTCTCCAAGATTATTTCTAACTCACAACCAATACGCCATCAGGTATAGTTGTACCTGCAACCAATGTTACCTTTGAACTTAAGCCATGACTTTTACATCTACTACCAGCCTTTCATGGTCTTGATAGAAAGATCTGTACCTCCATGTGAAAGAATTCTTAGAGATCTGCGACACCATTAAAATCCAAGGAATCACTGATGAATCTATTCGGCTTCGATTATTTCCTTTTTCTCTCAAAGAAAAAAACGAAATCATGGCTAAATACTTTACTTGCGAATACCATCACCACTTGGGATCAGTTGTTAATAAATTTTTGAATAAGTTTTTTCCAGTATAAAAAAAAACACTCTCAAGAAAGAAATGATAAACTTCAATCAAAAGGAGAGTAAACAATTTTATGAAGCATGGGAAAGATTCAAAGAAATATTAGCAAAATGCTCCCACCATGGTTTTGAATCTTGGAGACTTATCCAATTTTTCTATGATGGTTTAACCATATCTACCCGTCAAATGGTCGAGTCTATGAAAAATGGGGACTTTTTGAAGCTAACTGAAAACAATGGATGGACATTCCTGGAAACATTGGCGGAAAATTCTTAGCGATGGGATTTTTTCAAGAAAAATATTCTAGCACAAACCTCAAGAAAAGGGGGTTTGTACGAAGTTAGTAGTGATTTTGATGTTAAGTTAGCAATCGCAAATCTAACAGAAAAAGTTGACTCAATAGTAATGACTCAGGCGATGAATCCATCAATAGGAGCAAATGCTGAATTTTGTGCTATGTGTTCTAGTCCAGGACACACCTGCTCAAAATTTCTCTTCCCTAGAATCAAATTCTGAGTGTTCAACTGAACAATGCACTCAATAATTTTGGAAGACAGTAAGGAACCCTGTTCTCTGCCACATATAATCCAAATTGGCAAAATCATCCCAATTTTTCTTGGCGACAAAATCAACCTTCAATGAATCAAAACTTTCCTCAATATCAAAATCAGTCATTTCAACCACCTCCATATCAGCCACTACTTCAAAATCAATCATATCATCCACCCCAGTCAAATCAGTCTTATCCTTTACAATAATGTAAACCTTCGATTGAGGATACGTTACAGCAATTCATGCAATCTACCCAGCAGGCTATGCACAAGCTTGATACACAACTTGGACAATTGGTAACTACTATTGGTGATAGAGAACAAGGCAAATTTTCCAGTCAACCTATTCCAAATCCTAAGGGACAGTATGAAGTTTCATCATCCAAACCAGACAATGTAAAATCAATTACTACCTTGAGATTAGGGAAACAGGTAGATAACAAAGTGGAAATGCCTAAAGAATCAATCAATGATCAATCAAAGCAATCAGATAACTCACTGAGTTCATCCCCTGTCCAAAATCCATCGAATTTATCTGCTAAGAAAACTATTTTCACCAAAGACTCCATATCCTCATAGGTTATCAACAAAACACAAGATACCTTAGGGTGACATACTATAGGTTTTTAAACATGTCAGCATCAATATCCCTTTATTGGATTCCATCAATTAGGTACCTTCGTATGCCAAATTTCTCAAAGACCTATGTACAGTGAAACGGAGAACCAATGTTCCCACAATGGCTTTCTTAGCAGAAAATGCGAGTACACTGCTCCAACAAACATTTCCAATCAAACATAAGAATCCTACATGTCCAACCATTGCTTGTACAATTGGTACATATACAGTTGACAGGGCCTTATTAGATCATGGAGCTAGTGTCAACCTATTGCCATATTATCGCTATGAGCAATTAGATTTGGGAGAATTGAAACCTACTTCTATCACACTACAGTTAGCTGATCGCTCAATAAAAATTCCCAGAGGTGTGATAGAAGACGTTCTAGTTAAGGTTGAAAACTTCTACATCCTAGTAGATTTTGTGGTATTGGATACACAATCAACACAAGACGATAGTGGACATATCCTAGTCATTCTTGGACGACCATTTCTAGCCACTTCAAAAGCTAGTGATCAATTGCCAAAATAGTATGCTTAGATTATCATTTGGAAATTTGACAACTGAACTCAATGCTTTTGGCTTTTTTCGACAACCTCTCTGCACGAATGATCCATGCGAGGTTAACTTAATTCAGAGTTCCGTTGATGAATTTTTCCTTCACTCCAATAGCAATGATCAATTCAAAAAATCACTGTCTAACTTAGACAAGGAATTCAATTTCAATGAAGTGGATGTCATCACCAAATTTGAACCTTTTTCTGTCAATCCATCGGTGTCAGTCCCATCTACCTGTGAATCCACCAAAATTAGAACTCAATGCTCTTCCTAAAACTCTCAAATATTCATATCTTGGACCTTCAAACACATTGCCAATTATCATAGCTTCAGATTTAACTTCTGAGCAGGAGTCTAAACTTTTGACTGTTTTAAGAGATCATCGTGAAGCTATAGGATGGTCCATTGCCGATCTCAAAGGAAGTAACCCTTCTGTGGTCATGAACAAAATTTATCTGGAAGGAAACTCCAAAACATCTCAGGAACCAAAGAGACAGTTAAATCCAACAATGTAGGAAGTAGTGAGAGCTGAAATTTTGAAACTTCTCGAAACTGGAATCATTTACCCAATTTCAGATAGTGCATGGGTAAGTCCAATCTAAGTTGTCCCAAAAATGTCTGGTTTCACGGTAATAAAAAATGAGGAAAATGAGTTAGTTCCAACATGAGTTCAAACGGGTTGGAGAGTTTGTATTGATTACTGGAAGCTGAACACTGCCACTCGAAAAGATCACTTCCCTCTTCCATTCATTAATCAAATGCTTGAACGTTTAGCCGGTCATGCATTTTATTGTTTCCTTGATGGTTATTCCAGCTATAACTAGATCTGTGTTTCTCTTGAGGATTAGGAGAAAAGAACATTCACCTATCCATTCGGTACGTTCGTCTATCGTCGTATGCCTTTCGGACTGTGGAGTACACCTGCCACCTTTCAGAGGTGCATGATTAGTATTTTCTCCGACATGGTAGAACGTTTCCTGGAAGTTTTCATGGACGATTTCTCTATCTTTGGATCAACTTTTGACCAGTAACTACACCATCTGACCCTTGTGTTAGTCAGGTGCAAAGAAAAGAACTTAGTACTTAATTGGGAAAAATGTCACTTTATGGTGAAATCAGGCATAGTACTTGGGCACATCATCTCATAGAAAAGAATTGACTTGGATGAAGCCAAAGTTAACATAATCTCTAATTTACCAAAACGAAAAACTGTTAAAGAGATCAGTTCATTCTTAGGTCACGCTGGATTTTACAGAAGGTTTATCAAAGGATTCAGTGACATATCAAGACCTCTTTTAGACTCCTTGATGAAAAATGTGTCATAGCCTTTGAAAATTTGAAAACTGCTTTGACTTCTGCTCCAATCATACAACCACCTGATTGGTCTGTACCTTTTGAAATTATGTGCGATGCCTCTGACTATGCAGTAAAAGCCGTATTAGGACAAGAAATGAATAGATTACCTCATGTTATCTACTATGCTAGCAAGACGTTTAATGACGCCCAGCTTCATTATTCCATCACCAAAAAAGAGTTGTTAGCAGTTGTATTTGCGCTAGACAAATTTTGATCTTACTTAGTAGGTTCGAAGGTCGTTATCTATTCAGATCACGCTGCACTCAAGTATTTTTTTCTAAGAAATATGCTAAGTCCCTCTTGATCCGATGGATACTTTTGCTACAAGAATTTGATATTGAAATTCGGGATAAGAAAGGTTCCAAAAATGTGGTAGCCGACCATTTGTCTAGATTGGTAACTGAGTTCACTGAAGATAACCGTCCTATCATTGAGTCCTTCCTTGACGAGCAACTCATGTCCCTTTCCCAAGTACCATGGTTCACAGACATTGTCAATTATCTTGTGATTAGTCAAATGCCTCCTCATTGGACTAAACAAGATAGAGTTAAATTTCTGGCACAAGTCAAAAATTTCATTTGGGATGATCCATATCTGTTTAAGCATTGGGCAGACCAAATTATTCGTCGTTGTGTTCCTAAAGAGGAACAACAAAGTGTCATAAGTTTCTGTCATGGTCAAGCATGTGGAGGCCATTTCAGTGCTAAAAAGACAACTGCAAAAATCTTGCAGTGTGGATTTTACTGGCCCTCCATGTTTCATAATACCCATACCTTCTATGTTTCATGCAATAGATGTCATAAATTAGGAAGTATATCCCGTCGGAACATGATGCCTTTAAACCCAATCTTAATTGATGAACTTTTCAATGTTTGGGGCATTGATTTCATGAGACCTTTTCCTAAGTCTTTTGGCAATCTATATATCCTCTTAGGAGTTGACTATGTATCAAAGTAGGTAGAAGCAGTGGCATGCAAAACCAATGATCACAAGGTTGTCACTCATTCCTTGAAAGAAAACATCTTCTATATATTTGGTATTCCACGAACTATCATCAGTGATGGTGGTAAGCATTTTTGTAATCACTCATTCAAAAAATTGATGAAATCATATGGGGTGATTCACAAACTAGCTACCCCCTATCACCTTCAAACAAGTGGACAAGTGAAAATATAAAATAGAGAAATCACACATATCCTTGAGAAGATAGTCAATCCATCTCAGAAGGACTAGTATTCCAGACTCACTGATGCACTATAGGCTTATCGAACTGCGTTCAAGACACCCATAGGAATGTCACCCTATCGCTTAGTGTATGGAAAGGCTTGTCATCTTCCAGTCGAAATAGAACACAAAGCCTATTGGGTAATCAAGCATTTCAATTTTGCTCTAAACTCGGTTGGACAATTCAAAAAGCTTCAATTAGCAGAGTTGGAAGAAATAAAAAATGAAGTTTATGATACGGCTAGAAAGTACAAAGACCGAATGAAAATCATTCATGACAAACACATTCTCCAGAAAGTGTTTACTATTGGTCAAAAAGTTTTATTGTACAATTCTACGTTGCATCTGTTTCATGAAAAGTTGAAATCCAAATGGTTCTGTCCATTCATCGTCACAACCATATTTCCACATGGTGCCATCCTAAAAATGATCATCCTTTCAAAGTCAATTGTCAACGTTTGAAACCATTTTTAGAGCCCTACACTCCAGAAGGAACAGAGGAAATCCTGCTCATTGATCCAATTTACCAAAACTGATTTGCACATCCATTATCCTCTCATTTACCCAGTCCCATTTACCCTTACCCACTCATCTTTACCCGGACTTACCAATCCAATTGTCTATGTCTGAGTTGGTCTAAGTTCATCAGAGTCGCCGGTTTCTAGTTGTTGTTTGAATCTAGTTTTTCTTTAAGTCAATCTAGCCTAAAAGTCAGTCATTTAATACCATGGTACAACTCATATTTAGATTGTTCATTTTCTAAGATATTTCTTCGATTACACCTGGCCAGTGTAGATTAGGGAACATTGAGGACAATGTTCAGTTTGAGTTTGGGGGTACTAAGGTCATCATGTGTCATTTTTCATAAAAATTCTTAGGGGAGAGTAAGTTCATAACTGAGGCTCATTTAAAAAAAAAAAAAATTCAGCATCCATCATCCATCTTTGTCTTTGTGACCAGCAAATGTTATAGAATTGGATAGAAGTCATGCACGTAGACGGTCGAGTTTTTGTTTTTGCATTGTGTCTGTCTAGAACATAAGTTCCCCCAGACTTGTGTAGGAAAATCATTTCCTTAGCTATGAGGTTGAGGAAGTTGGAAATCCAAGAGGAGCAACCCAGACCTCTCTGTGGTCGAACCACTCTGGCTGCAAAGATGAAAGCTAAGAGGCTAGTTATCTGTCACAAATGCGAACGGATGGAATTGTAATGGAATAAGATCAGATTATGGAGTCCGCTGTGAGACAGCAATAAGTAGAATTGTAGGGAACCAACAGATCTTTGTAGACCTATGCAAGGGCAGAGTAAGTCCAGAATGACTAAGACGCCTTGAACTCTAGAGAACTGCTGATTTCCGACTACGTGCTTACAAACGTCTTGACAATCTGACGTTAAATGAGTCATAATCTTGTTTAGACAAAAATAGGCAGAATCATTTTAGAGAAGAGTAAGTGAGAACTGAGACTTTTGGAACTTAAACACTCCTTAATTTTTAGCTTGAAAAAGATTACCCGCGTCTTGACAATCTAACGTAAAAAGAATAACATTTTTAACATTAATACTTAGATATAGATCTTTATATCATACTTTTCTAAAAAGATTTTTATAGGATTTATATTTGGAAACCATTGTGCACAACCATATTAAGTTTAGACTGAAAAATAAAAAAATTCACGAGTCGAGTAATCACTAGAGGAATACCAGTGGAGACTTAGCTCAGTAAACTTTAGAGCCATTCTTTTCTTCTGAGGGTTATAAATCAATTCCATTTTCTTTGGTAGCGCAAATAAGTCATTGTTGATCTCATTATCCTTCATTTTGGTCATATTACTGAGAATGCCATCAAAATTGAGTTATTATGCTTGAAATCTTTCCAAGTTTATTTGAAACAAGGAAACTATCTGTTGAAACTTACGATATGATTTAGGCCATTTTTGGATCGTTTGAGCCTAAAATCCCACCTATTCTTGATCATCTTATCTTGATAGTTCCTAAGTTCAGCCTTATATAAGTCATGTTTACCATACCCAACTCTAGTGCAGGAGTATGAGCCAATAAAAAATATCCATGACCTATTCTTAGAAAAGGTTGGAGATGAAAAATTAAGGGATGGTACTCTAAAAACAAGGGCACAAGAAAAGAAAATAAAAAGAAAAAGAAAGAAAATAGCATTAAAAAAGGAAAACATCCAAATATCAAAAGAAGGATGTGAAAAGGAAAAGAAAATACTTTGAAAAGTGCCAAAAAGAAAAATAGAGGAAAAATATCCCATTCAAAAACAATGAAGACCTCTAACCATTTCTATTCAAAGTATTTCTAGAGCCTTATATCCTTCTTTGATTTGATCCGATCCCAAGCCGCGTTCATCCTAAAAGGAAGTTCTATTGATCTTAGGTCTAAACAGGGTGTTTCAAGTAGAGAATAAATGAAGAAAAATGATGGTATTTAACTCAACGTTCTCAGGAAAGTGTCATATATTCATGAGATCATTCATCTTCTTTGATATGAGCTGTCTTTGTTAATACATATGTGAGATACTTTGATTTTGAGTACATAAATTCTGCTCACATATACTTGAAAGAAAATGAACCCAAACCTCTGAGTGTTAATTTTTCTGAGAGATATATCCACTGAGGTTTGCAATCAAAGTGCATTTTCCAACGGTGTGAACAAAACTTGGGTCTATTTGGAAAAATAAGTCTATCTTAAATATTGGCTAAAGCACACACTACATTCCAAGTATAAATCTTGTAAAATGAAATTTAGAGTTGTATGATGTCTAGACCTCTCATCCTTATTTTCCTGTTAAATATGTTGATATTTGTGGGTATTAACACTGAAAGCCCTCACGAGACTATAACTCATCCACTAGTGGTGAGCTAGGGGTTTAAAGGCTTGTTGTATACGCTAAATGCAATCGAGAGTCCCAACGAAAGTGGTTTAGTCTAGGATTTTCAAAATATTCCGTTGGTCTAGAATAGGATTTCTGTGTGTCTTTAGAATTTTTAAGCTTTAGTTTTGCTCAAGGACTAGCAAAATCTAAGTTTAGGGGTATTTGTTGAACATTGAAATATTACATTTTTACCCCTGATTATTGGGTCAGTTAATCCTCAATTTTGTATATAATGATGCATTAATGTAGTTTGTCAGTTTTGTAGTAAAAAATGTAAAGTTCAAAATATCAAGTTAAAACAACAGAAAATTGTAAGTTTAAAGCTTTAAAAAGAAGACCTAGAATTATTATAATTATTTTATGTCACTTTATAGGATTTTCATGTAAATTAATTAATTTAGATCCAGTATAAGAGTATATGATTAATTAATAATTTTTAAATTTAAAGCGGCTGAATAATTCTTAAATTCTAGAGGTTAAAAGTTGCAATCCAACTACCAAAGCCTGAATCTCAAGTCATTGGGCCAAGATTCAGTTCAATTGGGCCAAGCTATGCTCCAGAAAGCTTCAACGGGCTAAGCCATATGCAAGCCCATGCACATTTCACACTTTGGGCCAGCCCAGTGTGCAAGTTCAGTCCAACTAAGCTCTCAAATCCAATTTAAATGGGCCTGAGTTCAAGTGTAGTTCCAAATCCAAAGCCCAAGTCCAATGAACTCCATGGTCCATGTTTGAATTTACCTAAGTCCAACCCAACTACCTATGTCCAAAACCCATAACCCAGCTTCACATCCACGCCATCCAACTGTAACACCCTGGATTTTCAAGTTATAAATATTTACGGAATTTGCCATTTAAATTGTGAATTAACGGATATGGACCTTAAATAGGTAAGGTGTTGGGTCAATTGCCCAATTAAGACCTAACCGATATTTTATAAGGTTCAATTTAAAATAAATGGGTAAGATGTGTTTAATTGGGTCAAGGTTGTTATTTGGGTCAAAATGCCTAATTGGGACCCAATGGGTCATGGTTAACTTGGTTGACCACCAAGTGAGTTCAAGCCTAATTAAATTGGGCTGAATTGAGTTGGAAGGGAATCAAGTGATTAATTTGATTTTAAATGAGTTAAGTGAGTTGAGTTTAAAAGAATTAAAATTGAGTTATGGTGAGTTGAGTGGAAGTCAATGGGGCCTCCATCTTAAGTGGGTGAAGTGTGAAGATGAAGGAGTCTTGGTTGTTTCAAAAACCCAAGTCAAACCTAAGGTTACATGTTGGACATGGGAGTTTCATCTCATGGATGAAACCCCCACTTGGATCATTGATGGAGAGATGAGGAGCTTTCTAATTTCAAAATTCAAACCAAGGGTACACATTGGATGGGGAGTTTCATCTCATAGATGAAACCCCCAAATGGAGCATTAATGGGAGATGAATGATTTTAGTGGTGGTTACACAAGATAAACAAGGCACACCGTTGGAGCCTTAGGAGTTTCATCTCATGGATGGAACCCCCAAGTGGAGCACTAAGGAGGGAAGTTAATGAAAATGGGAGTTACATAAAGGGCTTTACCAAAAGGCATCACCTTTGGCCGATCACCCCATTGGAACAAAACAAGTTTGGTTTCCATTCACTCTCTCCCTCTCCCTCTTGACAGTTTCTCTCCCTCAAACCCTCTCTTGGCCGACCACTCCGCAAGGCAAAAGACTTAGAAAGTTTTTGATCTCAAGCTATCACTCAAGGCCGAACTCTCTCTCTCTCTCTCTCTCTCTCTCTCTCTCTCTCTCTCAAGTCTCACTCTTGGCCAAAGGAACAAGAAAGAAGGAGGAAGAGGCTAAGGAAGGAAAGGATCGGAAGAACAAGTCGGAGCAAAGGAAAATCGGAGGAGTCACGGAACCGGTAGGTACTTTGATAGATTTTTAATAAAGTAAGGAAATATGGTCAAAGAATATGGTTCAGCCATTGCATGGCCGAACCCTAGTCATGTCATGGCTAAGGACCTTCATATGAATAAAAAGGGGTAGATGAGGGTCGGCCATGATGTGTGGTCGGACCCCATCAAAGATTAGGATCATGGCTATTGGATTTAAAAGAGAAAATGAGGAACCATAGGGTTCGGCCATGATGTATGGCCGAACCCCATGGAAGAAGATTTAAATGGATGTATCACTTTGTTTTAATGGAAAGGATGAACCACCATGGCCGAACCCCATGGAAGGACATTAGTTATTTTGAATGGATTTTTAAGGATGAAAATCATAGATGTGTGTTAATGATATTAAAAGGTTTTAAAGGACTTAAGTGGGGGTATGTATGAGATCCATAAAGAATTGAAAAGAAGGGCACGAAAGCAAAGGGTGAGGTTCGGCCATGTTGTATGGTCGAACCCCACCAAGGAATATTTATGGACTTAGGGTTTTTGTAGATGTTGAACTTATGTGGATTGATTAATAATTTTAATGGGTTCCAAAACATGGAAATTGTAGATGCATGTTAAGGATTTTTAAAGGGCTTTAAAGGAAGGAATGCTAATCATTTTAAAATGTGTTAAAATGATAATTGGTGAAAGAACCATGGACTACAGTTCGGCCATGGTGTATGGCCGAACCCCATGAACCATTTTATGGGTCATTCATGGACCAATCATGTTAGATGAATGACTATGTAAGGAAAGGGAAATAATGGCAATGTCGTAAATATAGGCCAAAATGAAAGTTCATGGGTTCAGCCAGTGTATGGCCGAACCCCATGAGGAATGTTTTTTATGGATTTAGGTGGTTACCAAGTTTAGATGATTAAGTTAAAGGATCAAAAGACTCAAAAGAGGGACCAAAATCAAGTGGGTGAGGTTCGGCCATGTTGTATGGCCGAACCCCACAAAGGTGTATTTTATGGACTTGGATATTATTGTAAATCAAATGGGACATGGGATTGATTGGTTGACATGTTATAAGGTAACGGGACCTCACTAGGGGTGCACGATCGTGAGCGGTTTTCAGACGTAAACGTAAGGACACACTAGTGGTCATTGGTAGGATTCTACCTCTTTGAAACCATGGTTATGTAATATGGTTTAACTTCTTATTTTGATGGTTTATGTTGAAAAAATTATATGTTTCAAATATGAAGTTTTGATGCTATGATTATTCTATTACATAGCATGTGGACATATACATCTCATGCATGGCATGGGAGGGAAGTTTGTAACAGGAGGCTACACTCCGTCGGGGCGTCCGTAAGGCATTCGTAGGAAGACCTTGATGTGCATATCCATCAAGAAGAATCCGGAGAACACACTCCGTCGGGGCGTCCATAAGGCAACTGTGGAGATACCTTGATGAGGAGAATTCCATCAAGAGGTTATATGTACTTGTGATGGGTGGAACTCATTGCATGTGACACCATGACATGGCATTGTTTTTATATGGTTTTGACATTATGTTATTATATATGATTTGTACTAACCATGTGTTAATCTTAATTGGAATACCTACTGGGCGCGTTGTCTAACCCCCTACTTCTACCCTAGTTGATGATACAGGGAATGGACGGAACGAGGAACATAATCGGAGCCAAGCTTAGGAGCTTGGATGATTAAGTTATATTTTTGTTTAAGTTACTCATGGATAATGTATTTGAGTAGCTAGTAACTGGGAATGTAATAACTTAGCTATTTTGCTATGGTTTGAATGTTTATTTTGGATATTTAAGTTAAGATAATCATTGTTAAATGACGGACTACTTTGCTATCTAAAATGGAATAGAATTAGGTTCTATTATAATCCGTAGTTATGTTTTATTCCGCAAGTTAACTTGAGTACGTGTGAACCATTTTAGTGGACTTGGTCCACGCACACGTATGGTTGGCCAGTTAAGGGTCGGGCTTTAGAAGCTCGGACTTAGCTCGCGTCGTGGCGTCCCGCTCTCTCTCACTCTTTTATTCAAAGAAAAAAATAGACTCTAATTTTCGGCGAGTGAAAAAGGGTGGGCGTTACACCAACTTCCATCTTAGATCTTAACCTTCCATCTCACACACCAAATTAGGTCAAACCTTAGATCCACCATCAAATCTAACCCATCCATTCATCCATCATTAGATCTAGGTCATCCATCATCATCATGATCATCTAACCTTAGATTAGTGTTCGTCCATGCATCACCTATTAATCTATGCATTCATTTCATTCATTGAGCATCTTAGTCATTAGATATTAGGTAAGCCAATCGCATCCATTCATTCATCTCTTAGAAACCCTAGAGCCTCCACATACATCCATCACATAAACACATTACCTTAGATTTAGGTCATGCATATCATCATCCATTTAGATCCACCTATGCATCTAAACGCTCCATCAACCATCTACCCATTCCTATAATTATTTCACCCAAAATACCATAGATCCATTAGATCAAAACCCATTTAATCTAAGCCCTCCATTCATAAACCCTAAGCTATGAACAACTTATAGTTCAAGCTAGCCTCCATCCGCATTTTACACAACATCATCCCATGATTTTTGCAACCTAAAACCTCTCCATGCACTTAGACCTAAAATCATCTATATACATCCCTAAGATCCCAACACACCTCATCATCATCATCATCTATCTCATACACGATTTTGCACAACTCAATCCCTCCATTCAAAATTCACAGCTAGTCAACCCTCTATTTCATCTTCCTATCATCCATCCATTCACTCATCTCATCTCTTAATCTCATCCATTCATTCATCGTCTCATTGGTTAAACCCTAAAACTACATAGCAAATTCGAATTTCACAATGCCAATCCAAATCCTATTTTCTCTCATAATCTCCTATCTTCTCTCCACATTGACTTAGCCACCAAGGATAGCCACACCAAATTCGCGTGTCTCTCCTTGTGTAACCCTAAAATCCAAGCTTAAATCCCCATCATCTATTCCCATTTAGATCCAATCTAGTCCTTTGATTTCCCACCTTAAACCTTGATTTAATCCAAGCCATTCATCTCTTTTCAAAACCTATAAATACCCCATTATCCCAAGGGTAAAATTCGAATATGACCTGGAATTCAAGAGGACTAAAGGCTGGAGCAAAACACAAGAAGATAAGAGCACCATTCGAATTTACAAGTGAGAGTTGTAGATTTTTATTTTTATGTTGTCTTTCTTGTATTTAATTTATAAAAGCCTTGTACTTTAATTCTTCTATTTAATAAAGTGTAGCATTCATTTAGAACCATGGAACATCCAATTTCTAAAATACTTTTATGATTATTTTATTTTTAATTTCAAGAACACAACTTTTATTTATTTGATTGAACATGAGCGTATGAAATAGTTAGGATCTTGATTGTAAGACTTGAATCATGATTACTAACGTTTTGATCAATTAAATTAAAAAGTTGTGAATCTTATTTTATTAATAAATATGAATTATATTTTAGATCTTTACGTGAATTTCAGATCTAGGCCTTTACTTTGTTTACACATCTTGGGTGATGAACGGTCTATTCCAAACAACCAACATTCACGTTACTGAACATTTAATTTCAGTAATTTATTTTCATGCAATTTGATTTTCTGTCTTTTAGTTATGTTAAATCTTATGTTTGTTGTGTAATAGTTGTTTTAATCCAAATCTTGTATAATCTAATCTTTAATTCTTTATTTCTTTAATCTCTCTCTCTCTCAAAAATCCATTCAATTAAAGTTAGGAAGATGTGTATATAATTTTGTAACTAGAAATCCTAATCATGATTAAGGTTAAAATTTAATTTATCATATAAGAATAAGAAATCACACATTTTATTTGTTGATTTTCCAAGTTAGATACATGACTCATATAATGATTCAATTTCTTAAAAAAAATCATTTTTAGAGGACATAAATTTAAATTCATATACTTTGAGATTTTCCATTGGGTTCTACCTCGCTCTCACATTACTATACTATGAATGGTTCGTGCACTTGCGAGAGTTACAAATTTAAAACCATCAACAGCCAACAAAGTCGGTGTGTCCCCAGGTGAAAAAACTTGGTGAAATGGTCCCACTGACTCTAGTCCACGGGTCTGGTCTCTATGTCCAACGCCCCTATCGGTGTCATCCAATAGAAGGTAATTGAGGTAGGAATAACACTGATAACAAATCAACAATGAACTCAAACCTCAACGAGACAGTGATTGTGCCAACCCCCGGGGGAACACCAGAATCTCACATACACGTCAGGCATCTCAATGTCTGGCATCCTAGTGCCATCTCAACTCAAACTGATCGACAAGACACATCACTCTGCACTGTAACCAAATCCCTCAGCATCCTGCCTAATGGTAAATCCCTGCCTCTTAATAAGACAACTCTAGCGGGTAAAAGATTTTTCATAGATCATAATACGCTACCAGTAATCTTGCACAATATTTGCAACTCTCTCTAACGGAGACCTGATCAACAAAACATCTCCACCACCTCTACTCCCAAACTCAAACCATGGCGATGCTCACAGTCACTGAGAGAGGGAACTGTTTAAGTCAGGTCAAATCTCATAATCCACAGCCAATAAGCACCATCACATTACTCACATCCAAAAAATGTATCACATCACTATAGTCATACTCTAGCCAAATACCATGACTTCCCGCCGGCAAGATACTTTGGGTCTTGAGCATACATACATTGATTGCGGAGATAAACAATCTACTCACCAATACTTAGCTCTCCAAAGTCTCTATCATAGATCAGGGAATCTTTAAGGCCTCCTGGTTATTGTCCCCAATACAGGTTCCCCTACTCTAACAAGTGCTCATTCTGGTCGTCGATCCACAAGGCAAAAATATGACCACTCGATACCAGGTGAGTATCCAAAGAAAAACACATCTCTAACACTCAACATCAAGGGCAGCTCTATTAGGCTCACCACAACAACCTAGGGAAGTCCAAACATTACCCATGGAACTCGGCTTCATCCACCCTATCATGCAGGGGATGAACCTAATCTCTAGTTATCATCACACATATCTCTGACCCATACATGGCCCGAGAGTTGAACCGTGCTCTGATACCAACTGTAACGACCCGTCCCGCTACGTGCACATTAAGTTGATACAAACTCACAAAACACTGATCTAATACTATTTCAAGGGCATTTTTTTTTAAAGGAGGCACTGCTCCAACAACCCACACTAACCACGGGCAACCCATAAATAAACCAAAAACCATAAGCATCAATCATAATTACAAATTATAGCATCATTCCATTATTACAATAATCCAGCTCAATGAAAAATACATATGTCTCAAATACGTTAGCAAGTCCTCAATTACAAAATGGAACTATGACAAAGCACAAAGTTGCAGCTCTACGTCCAATGCCCGATTGAGGGTTCCACAGACCATTCCTCTATGAAGTACCTGTGAGGCAAAGGGTGAGCTCTACATGCTCAGTGAGGGTAACACAAGTATCAGATTTCATCAAGCATACACTGCATATAATCATATGGACATATCAATGTCTAGGATGTCTACATACTCGACCATGCAAACGTGTGACCCACCCCTAACACACAAGTCCACATTTACCGGGCCTCCAGTACATCCTCTAACCAACTCAAAGTAACACTAGGACAACTCCCACATATGCCTATCCGTTACGGTCCACCCACCCACAAGTACACAGACCAATCCCCAACCAGATCAGGGTCCCTGGCCCTCAACCAGTGTTATGGCTCTCCCATAACAACCTGCATACATATCATAACCAATCCATGAGTCAAGCTTGCTAAAGTCCCAAACAGACTATCACACAGGAGTAACTACTGCACGAGTCCCCAACGGACTGCCAACCAGACCCATCTGTGGTCTCCTCTGTAATAGCCCGAATTTTCGAATCAATATATATTTGGCATTTATTGATTTTAAATTGAATTTTGACATGATAGAATACCAAATGGATCAACTTTGGGACAAAGGTCCAAGAATGGCCCACTTGGGCCATGGATTGGATGAAATCCATCTAATGGGTCAATGAGGACTAATCGGGTCAAGGATGCTCAAATTGGGCCCAATACTCATTTGGGACCCAATGGACCCAATTGAGGTAAGCCTAAAGTAAGGAGGGAATTTAATTGGGCCATGGGCCCAATGTTTACCCAATAAACCATGAATTGGAATTAATACATGTAATTGGTCAATGGTAAGTAATCGGGTCAAAGATGGTCAATTTGGGTCAAAGAGCCATATGGGACCCAATGGGCCAAGGTAGGTAAGCCCTAAGATAAATGGGTAAGACAAGAATACAATTGGGTCATGGACCCAATGGTAATCCAATTAAGATAAATTAAATGGATTAGATAATTATAAAATTATCTAAGTTAAGATGTATCAAGATTAAGTGATATGGCCAAATGGGGCCCACCTCCACCTCACCAATTGAGGTGGCGTGTGGACCAAGGAAAAAGTGGGGCCAACCATCATGGTTGACTTGGTCAACCATGGATAAATTTAAGAAGATTAAGGTGGATTAAGGTAAATTAAATGGATTAAAATTATTGTAAGATTACCTAAGTTAAAATTAATAGAATTAAAATAACATGGCCAAGTGGGGCCCACCTCCACCTCATCAAGTGAGGTGGCGGGTGGGGTAGGTACATGTGGGGGCCGTCCACCATGGTTGACTTGGTCAACCATGGGTGGATTTATCAGATAGATAATTTAATAGAATTAAATTGGATGGAAATTAATTAACCTAAGTGAGGACTTAACTTAATTAATTAGGTTGATTAATTAGGGTCAACATAAACAAGTCAAAGAGGACATGGGAGCCATGCTTGGTGGTTGGGTCTCAACCACCACCACCAAAGTCAAGCTAGCCCATGCTTGGTGGGTGGGGAAGTTAATGTGGAGTCTAGGTTACTCCACCCACCTCCATCTCCTTTCCAACTAACCCATTTCACTCTAGCTCTCCTCTCACACACAAAGAAAAGCCGTCCCTCCATGTTGCAGAGGAAAGAGTGAAGAAAACTTAGAAGAAAAAGAAGATAAGAAGAGAAAAAAAGAGGTGAAACCTTGGATTCACCACTTGAAGATCAAGAGCTACCATCTTCATCATCTTCCCCTCTTCCCCTCTCCCGAACCTAACTCTACATTAGCCGACCCAAGCATGTCCCACCATTGATCAAGCTCATCTAGCCGATCGAACAAGGAGAGGAAGAAGAAAGGAGGCCAAGGAAGTCGACGGGAGCGTCAAAGACCGGAGGAGTCGTCGGATCGTAAGTATATTCTAAACAAGAAATTTAATTTTTAGGGTCTTAAATTTTGGAATCCATTTCTTTAGATTGGATGGTGGCCAAACCATCATGGGCCACGGATTTAAAAATCCATCCAATGGTAGGATAATGAATGGATAAGATGGAGGAATGGATTAAGAAAGTCATAAAATAGAAGAATGGAATTTTTAAGTCTTTATTAAGCATAGGAAAAATTGGATCTTAATGGTTTAATGGGCCATAGGGTTCGGCCATGTAGCATGGCCGAACCCCATGGTAAATGTGGGAGGATTTTAATTAGGGTTTGAAGGTTTAAAATGGTGGAGAATGATCTATGATAAATTTAAATGGACTTATTGAGTATAGAATGTGATGTTTAGATGGAATGAAAATGGTGATGATTTAGTGATTTTTAAATGGATTATTTTTGGGACAAAATTAATGGTTTTTATGAAGATCTTAAAGTTGGTGATAAATAGTAATTTTAATGGATGAAAAAGGGTAGAAATTAATGGAGGAAATAAAAGTTGCAAATGGATTCCCAAAGTGTATGATATAAGTTTAAATGGACCAAATGAATGATATTATTGATTCTAAATGGAATTTTTAACAAAGAAAAATCATGGACAAATATTCATAGAACTTTGGTCTTAAATGGTTCTAAGAAAGGTGGGCCATGAACCATGGGTTCGGCCATGGTACATGGCCGAACCCTATGGTAATGGTATGGGATTTTTAGACATGGAAAATAATGTGGAGGAATGGGAATTTGAATAGATGAGTAAGTATGGTATATAGTAATTTTTTTTATGGAAATGAGGATTTAGATGGATCATTTTTTAGGCTAAGGTTAATGTATGTATCAATGCTTAGGAGTTTGTTTTAAAGGGCCAAAATGAATGAAGATTAGCAATCTTAAATTGGATTATTTTGGGACAAAACTTGGTCTTTAAAAAGACGTCCATAAAGGTGAGCCATGAACCATGGGTTCAGCCATGGTGTATGGCCGAACCCTATGGTGGTAATTGGTAATTTTAAAATGGAGAAGAATGATAGAGGTTAATGGAGTTTGTATGGTATGTGATGTTTTAAAAGGATGAAAAATGGGGACTTGAATGGATAATTTAAATTCATTAGAGATAGGAATTAAAGGGGGTAAAATGAACCTAAGGAAATGAATTTAGGTATCATGGGTTCGGCCATGGTGTATGGCCGAACCCATGACGCATTGTATGGGCCACATCTTAGGCCAAATATGGAATTAGGTATGGGATTTAATTTTTACAAAATTAATTAAAATAGGATTCCTACCTTTTTGTAAGCGATGGATATGTGATGGTATTTTAAATTATTTTGATTTGGCTTATGATAGATTTATGATTATGATTTATCTTATGATGAGTTTATGATTTATCTTATGATGAGTTTTAAGCTATGAATCATATGGATTATATTTTAATATTATGCATTATATGGCTATGTATGATATGTTGAGTATATGGATTATATATATATTACATAGCATAATGCACTACATCTCATGCATGGCATGGGCGGAAAAAAATAAACAAACCGGAGTCCATCCTCCGTCGGGGCGACCGAGAAGCAAACATGGGGATATCTGAGGGGCCATAACCGAAGTCCATGCTCCGTCGGGGCGACCGAGAATCAGACATAGGGATAGCCTGAGGGCTATAACCGGAGTCCATGCTCCGTCGGGGCGACCGAGAAGCAAGCATGGGGACATTACATTGTATGATCATACGGATGATGGGTGGGACAGATGACATAGGCACCCATGGCATAGCATTCATCACATGCTTATTTTGTTATACGTTATTTTATCGGTATGTGTGTTATTACTAATCCATGTGCTAGCCCTACTCAGAGTCCTACTGGGCACGCTGACTAATGCTCTACTTCTACCCTAGCTGATGACGCAGGGGATGGAGGAAGCGGTGGACATGACAGGAGCCAAGCTTAGGAGCTTGGGCAGCGTAGTCTTAGTTATTTACGTTTACATTTTGAAGATGTAATTTTAAAGTAACTTAGCTTGTCGGGTTGTATAAGTTTACATTTCTTGCGATGGTTTGGATGTTACTTATGGACGATTATATCTTGTGATATAAATATGAACATAGGGGCATTTTGGTAATTCAATGTTGTCTCTTCCCTTCTATCTAAAAAAAAAAAATCGGTAGGATAGACTCTATTATCATGTTCCGCAATAACTATAATCCGCGAGCTTACTTCCTACGCGTGAACCATTTTCGTGGACTTAGTTCCGCGCACGCGTGGGGTTGGCCAGTTAAGGGTCGGGCTTTAGAAGCTCGGACTTAACTTGCGTCGTGGCGTCCGCGCCCTCTCTCACTCTTCGATTTCAAAAAAAAAAATAGACTCTGATTTTCGGATAGCGGGTGAAAAAGGGCGGGGCGTTACAGTTGGTATCAGAGCGAAATCGAAAGAATGAATCTCTCAAAGTATGATTAAGGCGGTTGCATGTCTCACTGACAGCTAAGAATCCCAACTGACCGACTCTTTGGAGTCCGCTGCACGGGGGCCGGATTAATCTACTTCTATTGACTCAGACTGAAACATTCAATCTAAGCGCCACATTTGACGTAAGAAAATGATAGTAAGGGAAGTACAATATGACATTGATAGATTTATCAAATGTAGGAAAATTTCCCCCAATTTCACAAAAATGGACAAAAATAGCTAGATGGGAAGTTTTCCCCAAACCAAGTATGCTTATTTGGCAACCTTCCCCAAATGAAAGAAAGGATATTCGATACTTAAGAATTTTCCCCCAAGAATGAAGTATACTTAAATCGATAATTCTCCCCCCCTAAAATGAAGGAAATAATTGATACTTAGGAAAATTGTTCCAAGCTATGAACATGACAATTTTATGAAGGAACTAAGGCAATAAATATTGTGCAATGACTTAGGAAATGCCGCCAAAGAGAAGAACCCGTGGTAACCCCCAAGTGGAGAGAGTGGTAACACCCCCTCGACAGGAAGAAGAGGCACCACCACCTCATATAGCCGAGGGACAAAATAGTATAAGTGTAGAAGGTGTACCTCCCGAGTTGAAAGACATAGTTCAAGCGGCAATCGCTTCTGCTCTACAACAACACTCAAGCGGCAATGCGACCGCCAGCGACTCCGGAAAATGGAAGATGGTCAAGGACTTCCAACAACAGCGCCCTCCCTACTTCAAGGGAAATGAAGGGGCTGTGGGAGCGGAACACTGGTTAAAGAGGATCAACCAAATCTTGAATTTGCTCCAGATTTCCAGTACTGCTGATAAGATCTTACTGGCCACATCCCAACTGATCGAGGATGCCGGTAGTTGGTGGGAAGCTGGTAGAAAAGCAACAAGCACTAGTACCGGAAGGAGAAAGAATCCCCATGACATGGGAGTGGTTCTCAGCCACCTTCCTAGAGCAATTTTTTCCGGAAGAGGAAAGAGAGAGCCAGACTGAAGCCTTCATCTCATTGGTACAAGGCAACATGACAGTGGCGAAGTATCATAGAGAATTTCTTAAGCTGTCTATCTATGGGTTCTATATGGTGGATACTGAACACCGAAGGGCCCGCAAGTTTGAACGGGGCCTTCGGCCAAGCATCAAGACTAGAGTGACCATTTTCAAAGAGCCCACACTGGCAGGGGTAGTTAGCAGGGCCACCATTGCAGAACGGGAACTAAATGAGATAGTACGGTTCGACAACCGCCGAGGGCAGGGTGGGCGGGGAGCATTCCAATCCAACAAGAAATTCCGCCCGAATCCTAGCAGGCCCTCACCCTCCACGGGGTCTACCTGGGGCTTTTGCCCCAGTCAGCCTTCGACATCAACATCAGTCACACAGGTTCCCCGGGGTGGGAACACATGTTACCAGGTGTGGCCAACAAGACCACTTCAAGAGGGATTGTCCACAGATCAACCGACCCTCCAACTTCAGGGGCCCTTTCCGCCCTCCAACTAGACCAACACAGTCGCGGGGAGGCAGAACATATAATCAGACGGGGCGGGCACCAAAACCTGCGGGATCTGGACGACTCTTCACCATACCGTCTTCAGTAGCAGTGGACCGTTCAGTGATGCAAGGTATGGCTGTAATTGGTAGTTCTTATGCTGTTACTTTATTTGACTCTGGGGCATCACATACATTCATATCTGCTGCATTCATATCTGCCACGGGTACACTAGTACAAAACCTGTCCACATCACTCACCATTGTATCCCCCGTCGGAGACACATCATTAGGACTAATATGTACGGCATTGAACATGAAACTCGCGGGATTCAGATTCGAGTTCAATTATTTAGTAATCGATATGGCGGAATATGATGTCATATTTGGCATGGACTGGTTGACTACGTATCAGGCCCATATTGACTGCCATCTTCGTAGGGTGATATTTTGGTCACCCGAGGGAAAGCGGTACGTGGTACACGCTAACAGGCAGGGTATCCCTAGAAGGTTGCATGAGGAATTGAACCATCTCGCCTTGAACAGCCTCAGACTAGATAAGGCACCAATGGTTGAACTTCCGGCGGTAGTAACAGATTTTGCCGAGGTATTCCCAATAGAACTCCCTGGTTTGCCACCCAAGAGGGAGATAGACTTTGAAATAAAATTATACCCCGGCGCCGCTCCAATGTCATTACCCTATTATAGGATGGCACCAGCTGAGATGACCGAGCTGAAAAAAGCAAATTGATGAACTACTCAGACTGGGCTTCATTCGGAACAGTACATCCGCATGGGGAGCCCCAGTGTTATTTGTGAAAAAGAAAGACTGGTACCCTACGAATGTGTGTAGACTATAGGAAATTAAATCAGCTGACTGTCAGGAAAAAGTATCCCCTACCCCGGATTGATGATCTATTTGATCAACTTAGGGGTTCCTCTCATTTCTCCAAGATTGACCTGATGTCCAGATACCATCAAATCCGGGTTAGAGAGGAGGACATAGAGAAGACTGCCTTCAGGACACGGTATGGTCTATATGAGTATGTAGTCATGCCGTTTGGGCTTACTAATGCACCGGCGGTGTTCATGGACCTAATGAATAGGATATTCCGTCCATACTTAGATCAGTTTGTGATCGTATTCATCGATGATATTCTGATCTACTCCAAAAGTCAGAACGAACATGCCGAGCACCTACGGATAGTCCTAAACACTTTGCGGAAGAACCAATTGTATGCCAAAGCCAGCAAGTGTGAATTTTGGCTATCTGAAGTCAACTTCTTGGGGCACATCATATCAGAGGAAGGTATAGCCGTGGACCCGGCTAAGGTAGCTGCAGTCAAGGAATGGAAAGCGCCGAAAAATGTGACCGAGATCCGCAGTTTTCTGGGATTGGCCAGTTACTATCGGAAATTCATCATGGACTTCTCCAAGATTGCGGCTCCACTTACCCGACTCACCCAGAAAGGAGTCAAGTTTGAGTGGTCCAATCTGTGCAATCAAAGATTTGAGGAGCTTAAGGAGAGGCTTACAACCGCTCCTATTCTGATCTTACTGGAAAGAGGCAAAACTTATGAGGTGTACTGCGATGCCTCTGGTGAGGGACTGGGGTGTACACTCAGTCAAAGTAATCGTACGGTGGCATACGGATCAAGACAGTTGAAAATTCATGAACTCCATTATCCCACACATGATCTAGAACTAGCAGCGGTGGTCTTCGCTCTCAAAAGCTGGAGACACTACCTCTATGGGGAAAAGTTTGAGGTGTTCTTGGATCACAAATGTCTGAAATATTTATTTGATCAGAAAGAACTCAACATGAGACAGCATAGATGGCTGGAGTATCTGGCAGATTATGAGTTCGCACTTCGATATCATCCAGGAAAAGCAAACAAGGTAGCGGATGCTCTCAGCCGCTTGTCACATGCGACAGTCGCCAGCATGATCAGGACGGAATGGGAGGTATTGGATACCATTAGAGAATTTAAACTCTACCTCAATGATCATGGAACCATATATAATCTGATCATACGATCCAACATGGTCTCTGAGATTGAATGGGAGCAACGGACAGATCCAGAGGTGGAGGAGATTTGGGCTAAGATGTCTACCAGTGAGGTCGTACCGGAGTGGGAGTTACGACCCGGACAGGGTCTTATGTTTCGAGGCAGGACATACATGCCTAAGAATTGCAGAAAAGAGTTGCTAATTGAAGCACACCAAACCAAACTCTCTATCCACCCGGGCAGCACCAAGATGTATCATGATCTTAAGAGGCACTATTGGTGGCATGGGCTTAAGAAAGACTTAGCAGAGTTTGTTGCTCGTTGCTTAACCTGTCAGCAGGTTAAGGCAGAACATTGGAAACCACCGGGTTTACTCGTACCCTTACCGGTGCCAGAATGGAAATGGGAACACATATCCATGGACTTTGTAACAGGGTTGCCAAGGTCATCCAAGGGCAACGATGCAATATGGGTCATAGTGGACCGGTTGACCAAGTCTGCACACTTCCTTCCCATCAAGATGACAGATTCATCAGAGACTTTGGGTCGACGGTACATCCGGGAGATCATCAGGTTACATGGCATTCCCCGGTCTATTGTGTCCGATAGGGATGGCCGATTCACCGGTAGAGTATGGCAGGGCTTGCAGTCGGCTATGGGAACCGACGTATTAACTAGCACAGCATTTCATCCACAAACTGATGGACAGTCAGAGAGGACGATACAGACACTGGAAGATATGCTGAGAGCATGCATGCTAGACTTCAAGGGCGGATGGGAGGATCATCTGCCACTGGTGGAGTTCTCTTACAATAATAGTTACCAGGCAAGTCTCCAGATGGCTCCGTTTGAGGCCTTGTATGGTAGACCGTGTAGATCGCTAGTGTGTTGGACAGAGGCCGGTGAGCCTGCGTTGATCGGACCAGATTTGGTTGTAGAGACTACAGCGCAGATTAAACTGATACGGCAACATCTACTCACTGCACAGAGCCGTCAGAAGAGCTATGCCAACAAGAGGAGAAGGTTTCTCGAGTTTGAGGTGGGAGACTTAGTGTTCTTAAAAGTCTCGCCACGGAAAGGGCACATGAGGTTCGGAAAGAAAGGGAAACTGTCGCCTAGATTTGTGGGGCCGTTTCCAATACTGAAGAGGGTGGGAGGGGTAGCTTATCAGTTAGCGCTCCCTCCACAGCTGTCATCTCTACATGATGTGTTTCATGTGTCCATTCTGAGAAAGTACAATCCTGATCCTTCTCATGTGATAAATGTTCAAGACATCGATGTACAAAGCGATGTGACATATGTGGACAAGCAGGTCAGAGTTATTGGAAGCGAACAAACGGTGCTACGGAACCGCGCCATTCACTTCGTCAAGGTGGTATGGGAACGACATGGCAGTGAAGAAACCACCTGGGAACTTGAGTCGAAGATGAAAACCGCTTATCCGGAGCTCTTCGCATGAATTGTTTCAGGACCCCTACTTCGCTCGAATTTTCAGGACGAAAATTTCAAAAGAGGATTCTATTGTAATAGCCCGAATTTTCGAATCAATATATATTTGGCATTTATTGATTTTAAATTGAATTTGGACATGATGGAATATCAAATGGATCAACTTTGGGACAAGGGTCCAAGAATGGCCCAATTGGGCCATGGATTGGATGAAATCCATCTAATGGGTCAATGAGGACTAATCGGGTCAAGGATGCTCAAATTGGGCCCAATACTCATTTGGGACCCAATGGACCCAATTGAGGTAAGCCTAAAGTAAGGAGGGAATTTAATTGGGCCATGGGCCCAATGTTTACCCAATAAACCATGAATTCGAATTAATACATGTAATTGGTCAATGGTAAGTAATCGGGTCAAAGATGGTCAATTTGGGTCAAAGAGCCATATGGGACCCAATGGGCCAAGGTAGGTAAGCCCTAAGATAAATGGGTAAGACAAGAATACAATTGGGTCATGGACCCAATGGTAATCCAATTAAGATAAATTAAATGGATTAGATAATTATAAAATTATCTAAGTTAAGATGTATCAAGATTAAGTGATATGGCCAAATGGGGCCCACCTCCACCTCACCAATTGAGGTGGCGTGTGGACCAAGGAAAAAGTGGGGCCAACCATCATGGTTGACTTGGTCAACCATGGATAAATTTAAGAAGATTAAGGTGGATTAAGGTAAATTAAATGGATTAAAATTATTGTAAGATTACCTAAGTTAAAATTAATAGAATTAAAATAACATGGCCAAGTGGGGCCCACCTCCACCTCATCAAGTGAGGTGGCGGGTGGGGTAGGTACATGTGGGGGCCGTCCACCATGGTTGACTTGGTCAACCATGGGTGGATTTATCAGATAGATAATTTAATAGAATTAAATTGGATGGAAATTAATTAACCTAAGTGAGGACTTAACTTAATTAATTAGGTTGATTAATTAGGGTCAACATAAACAAGTCAAAGAGGACATGGGAGCCATGCTTGGTGGTTGGGTCTCAACCACCACCACCAAAGTCAAGCTAGCCCATGCTTGGTGGGTGGGGAAGTTAATGTGGAGTCTAGGTTACTCCACCCACCTCCATCTCCTTTCCAACTAACCCATTTCACTCTAGCTCTCCTCTCACACACAAAGAAAAACCGTCCCTCCATGTTGCAGAGGAAAGAGTGAAGAAAACTTAGAAGAAAAAGAAGAGAAGAAGAGAAGAAAAGAGGTGAAACCTTGGATTCACCACTTGAAGATCAAGAGCTACCATCTTCATCATCTTCCCCTCTTCCCCTCTCCCGAACCTAACTCTACATTAGCCGACCCAAGCATGTCCCACCATTGATCAAGCTCATCTAGCCGATCAAACAAGGAGAGGAAGAAGAAAGGAGGCCAAGGAAGTCGACGGGAGCGTCAAAGACCGGAGGAGTCGTCGGATCGTAAGTATATTCTAAACAAGAAATTTAATTTTTAGGGTCTTAAATTTTGGAATCCATTTCTTTGGATTGGATGGTGGCCAAACCATCATGGGCCACGGATTTAAAAATCCATCCAATGGTAGGATAATGAATGGATAAGATGGAGGAATGGATTAAGAAAGTCATAAAATAGAAGAATGGAATTTTTAAGTCTTTATTAAGCATAGGAAAAATTGGATCTTAATGGTTTAATGGGCCATAGGGTTCGGCCATGGTAAATGTGGGAGGATTTTAATTAGGGTTTGAAGGTTTAAAATGGTGGAGAATGAATCTATGATAAATTTAAATGGACTTATTGAGTATAGAATGTGATGTTTAGATGGAATGAAAATGGTGATGATTTAGTGATTTTAAAATGGATTATTTTTGGGACAAAATTAATGGTTTTTATGAAGATCTTAAAGTTGGTGATAAATAGTAATTTTAATGGATGAAAAAGGGTAGAAATTAATGGAGGAAATAATTGTAAGGTCTTGGAACTTGGGAATTAATATAAATGTGAATATTAATTATTTTAATGATGGAAATTAGAAAATTGTTGGAGTAAATGGTAAATGGGCCAAAAATTGGATAAAGGCCCAAGTGTGGCCCAATAGACTATGGTTTGGATTTAAATTTATTTAAATGAGTCAAGAATGGTCAAATTGGGTCGAATACCCATTTGGGACCCAATGGGTCAAGATGGTTAAGCTCTAAGGTAAATGGGCTAGTGGGAAATGTAATTGGGCCATGGGCCCAATGGTGATCCATTTAGAGTGGGCTTAATGAAATTTAATCACCCTAAGTAATTTGGAATTAAACAATGGTGGTGTGGCCAAGCGGGACCCACCTCCACCTCATCAAGTGAGGTGGCGAGTGGACCAATGATTGGTGGGGCCGGCCACCATGGTTGACTTGGTCAACCATGGGTGGAGTAATGAACTTAGGCTAAGCATCAATGGATTAGCCTAAGGTAAATATCTAATTAAATTATTTAAATATGGTAGTCAAGAGTGGTCAAGGTGGGGCCATGAGGTGAAGATTCACCTCATCTCAAACTCAAAAAAATTCACATACACGTTGGACTTGGTGGTGGTTTAGATAACCACCACCATAAAGCAAATAAAATATCTTAAAATATCTTTGGTTGGTGAAAAATTAATGTAAAGTGTAAATGAGGTCATCAAATGGGGATAAGTTTGATTTTTTCTCTTTCTCATATTCATTTTCACTAACTCCATCCCTCCCACTCCTCCATTGCCGTCCCATGTCCAAGTGAAGGAGAAAAAAAAAAAAAAAAAAAGAAGGAGCTCAAGGAGAGAAAAAAAAATGGAATTTGGAGGGAGTTCACTCTAAGATTAAGGTCATCATCTTCCTCTCATCATCTTTTCCTCTTTTCATCTCTCAAATTCAAACCTAACATGGCTGATTTTAAGGTTGGGAGTTGCCACCCTTGATCAAAGATCTTGACCTATAAAAGATCAAGAGGAAGGAGAGAGGAGGCCAAGGAGACCGACGGGAGCGGCGGAAATCGGAGGAGACGTCGGATAGTGAGTATTTCTTAAATAAAAGAATTTTGGATTTTAGGGTTTAAGAAATGAAATTTATTTTTGTGAAATTAATGTTGGATAGGTGATTTTATACTATGGAATTTAGATACATTAAATGGAAGGGTGGAAGATGGAGAAAACCCTAAATGGGTGAATTAGGGTTAGGGTAAGAAATTGGAGAAATATATTGTGTGCATTGTGTGATTGATTAAATTGAGCATGGAATTGGGTACTTGGAATAAGAATCATGGGCCATAGGGTTCGGCCATGTAGCATGACCGAACCCCATGGTGGGTGATTAGAGTTTGATGAAATTGGTTAGGGTTTAAAGGATGGAAGGCAATGAAGGTTTTTGATTAATGCATTTAGGGTTTTAATGAATGCATGGGAGTAATGTTTAAAATGATTGTATGATGAAAAATGCAATGGAATGGTATGATTTTAAAATGCATGGATGGTAGGAAATTTGAACCATGGGTTCGGCCATGGCATAGGGCCGATCCCTATGGTGATGAAATGGTGATTAAATGAAGGGTTTAAAGGGTAATGTGTTGATGAATTTTGGATTTCAAGTGAACAAAAGTGATGATCCAAAGGGGGCTAAGAATATGGTTTAGTTGCATGATTTAAACCCCTCAAGGAGGGATTATTGGTGGATCTAAAATGTAACAATGGACCCAAGAAAAAATGGAGAATGGAACATCATGGGTTCGGCCATGGTGTATGGCCGAACCCATGCCCCAAATTGTAAATCAATTTGGGTTTAAGGTCAATGGGTATATATGTGATTAAGTATGGGGTTTGAATGGGTTTAAATGAGTAATGGTTAGATTAATTACATGACAAATTTTAATGTTTTGGTAAGTCAATAATGGACCTAAGTTAAGGACCTAGGTTGTGGATCAATTTTAGGCTTAAATAGGCATGAATGAATGAGTAATTGGTTATGTAAAGGGGTAGTGGCACAAATGGTAATTATTGGCTAAAATGAAGAAACTCACTAAGTTATGATTTATGGGCTTGGAAATGATTAAAACTTGGATTGATTTGGTAATTTAATAAGGTACCGGATAGCGCGAGCGGTACGCGAGTCGGTAGCCGGATTATCGGACGAAGCCGAAAAAGGACGCGAGTCGGTATTCGGTAGGATTCCTACATTTTTGTAAGCCATGGATTGGGTGATGTTTCTTTAATTTATTTTGGAAAGCATGTGGTTGCCTTTAATGAGTTTTGGATTATGTATCTTGTGATGTTTTCCTTTAAATTATTTTGGAAATCATGTGAATGTCTTAAGATGGATTTTGGATTAAATATTATGGGATGTTTTTTCCCTTTGATTTATTTGATAATCAAGTAATTGTTTTAAGATGGGTTTTTGTGTTACTATTGAACTACATATATTTACATGGCACATGGCATCTACATCTCATGCATGGCATGGGAGGGATATGACAGGGAAAGGATGAAATGAAACCGGAGTCCGTGCTCCGTCGGGGCGACCGATAAACAGACATGGAGATATTCTGATGTGTTTGATGTATCAGGGATGTTGTATGTAATTATGATACATTGATGATGGTTCTTCCATCAAGGGGGAGGATTTGTGATTGTTTTATATCTGGACGAGGTTTTGCCGTCCAGGGGAATGATTTGTGATTGTTTTATATCTGGACGAGGTTTTGCCGTCCAGGGTGATGATTTGTGATTGTTTGTATCTTGACGAGGCTTTGCCGTCAAGGGGGATATGACAGCATGATGGTATGGAATGATGGGTGGGATTCATAACATTGACACCCATGGCATATCATTTACTTATATTTCAGTATATGGTGGTTTATAGTTTTCACTGTGTTATTATCTGTATGTGGTTATTACTAACCCATGTGCTAGCCCTACTCGGAATCCTACTGGGCGCGTTGTTCTAACGCCCTACTTCTACCCTAGCTGACAATGCAGGAGATGGCGGACCGGAAGGGCGAGACGGAAGCCAAGCTTAGGAGCTTGGGGAGGCGGATTAATTATTTTGTTGTACTTTATTTTGGAAAAGATGTATTTGTATAGTTAGCTTGTCGGAAATGTAATAATTTAGGTAGTTTGCTATGTTTAGGTATTATTTTGGATAATACAGTATAATGGCATTTTCGTAATTAATTGGGTATTTCTTCCCTGCTATCTGAAGAACTGGTAGGATAGTTCTATGATCATCCGCATTTATTTTTATGTTCCGTGAGCTTACTTGCTACGCGTGAACCGTACTCGTGGACTTATGTTCCACGCACGCGTAGGGTTGGCCAGTTAAGGGCCGGGCTTTAGAAGCTCGGAACTTAACTCGCGTCGTGACGTCCGCGCCCTTTGTCACTTTTAAAAAAAAAAAAATGTACTCTGATTTTACGGTGAAAAGGGGCGGGCGTTACAGTTGGTATCAGAGCGAACTCGGAAGAATGAATCTCTCGAAGTAAGATTAAGACGGTTGCATGTCTCACTGGCAGCTAAGAATCCCAACCGACCGACTCTTCAGAGTCCGCTGCACGGGGGCCGGGTTAATTTACTTCGATTGACTCAAACTGGAGTATTCAGTCTGAGAACGACGTCTGATGAAAAGGAATGATAGCAAGGGAAGAAAAATTCATTCTAAGTTAGATTTATCGAACATAGCAAGATATGGCTTATCTTCCTCGAAAATGAGAACATGATACTTTGATACTTAGGAAGTTTCCCCCAAAACAAGGTGTGATCACTTAGAAATCTTTCCTCCGAATTGATGAAACAATGATAACTTTTTCAAACGTAGCGAAAATAGGATGTGTTTCCCCAGTATTCTTAAGTTGAACAACAAACAGTAGGAGTTTAGAGATTCTCCCCCCCCAGAAACAAAGGAAAACCAAGTGTGCTTATTTGGCAACTTCCCCCCAAATGGAAAAAAAAAAAAAACAGTGATACTTAGGAAAATTTCCCCCAAAATGAGAAAACAAATCTAGTTTTCCCCAATTAATGGGACAATGATGGATTTATCAAATGTAGGAAAAATTTCCCCCATCTCACCAAATGGAACAAGCATTGGTACTTAGGGATGTTATTCCCAAAACTGAGTGTATTAATTTGGAAAATTTTCCCAAAAAAAAAAAAAATAATATTGGGAACCCCTAGCTGTCCCATAGATTTGGTGTCTGCTTCTAGCATAAGCAGTTAGCCTGGACTTTCAGGAGGGACCTCCCGAGGAAGTTGAAGGGGATTTATCATCTCTTCCTGAAGAGAATGAGGAAGACTCTCCAATGATAAGAGAGTCGTAAGGGAAATGGAACCGATTATATGCGCGAGTTGTGCAACTAGGTTGGGCACAACTGCACATACTACCCTACCCTCTTGAAGGGGTATGCTCGATTTGTGAACTACATGCATCAAATGAGGATAAAAGGCATGAACTTTTGATGTGGGGTATGTGTTGCATATGTTTATGAGTGAGGTAAATGTGAATGAAAAGAGTGGGGAGTATTTGTTAATGTGATATATGGGTATACTTGGGGGATGGTACAATGGCTTTTATATTGGTGATGACCCATGGCTTGATAATTTGTCATGATCAAGTGAAGAGATTTATATTATGACACATAATGGGTGATGATGTAAACGCTTTGTGAAGGGTTATAAGAGGTTCTCATGTGAACAAAGTGCCATTTGAGACATGTTGGATAAACAGTGTACTTGAAAGAGACCGGAATGCATGGGTTAACTTGCCACATGAAACTCGTGAGAAGATGATATTATGAGGAGAATGTGAAGGGTCTAGCTTGCAAAGACAAATATATTGTATGAAAAAAAAAAAAAAAAAATTCTTCTATGTATAATGCAAGTGCATTCTCCCAATGTGTAGTATAGATTATGAATAAGTAATGATAGGCCTTGAAATGGATTTATGGCCTTAAAAAGCATGAATGAATGATGGACCATGAATTTATGAAAGCATTTTATTTAGTGATTGTATGAGGATTCCTTATGAGGTTATTAAGTTGTGAATTATCAATTGTGCAATGAGTTTATATGATGTACTTTGATAATTGGTGGTATTCAATGAGTAATCATTGAGGAACAAGGATGTGTTATAGACTATGGGTATGATGATGAGTTGATAAAGTGCCGGGAGTTGTGAATATGTAGTATGCATGAGAAGGCCGTGATATGCCAATGCGTTTGGTTGGAAACCTAGGTGGAGCTCATGAGTAATTCCAAAGTTTAGGAATTTATGGATGGTCATGGGTGGTCTTCGAATGTATTGGGATGATTTGCTCTGGATGAGTAGCATTATTATTTTTAAAAATCTCTAGGTGTGTGTTGTAAATGGGGTAGGGTAACCTAATCATAATTAGGTTGAATCACTACATCTTATTAATGTGTTATTTCTTATGATACCCCAAGTTGTTGTTTGATGTGAATGGAGGTGAAAGATCTAGTTACACATGAGTTGTGTTATTCGAAGATGGTGTGTGATTTTAATTCTACGTGGCCTGCTAATGAAGGCATATGAATAGTATGATGTGGTAACCATTGATAACGTAGGCATGTAGGGTGGAATTTGGTGATGGTGGAATTGGTAATACCTATGAATATTTTTTTGTGATGAATGGACATTATTTGACATAGTCTAAGTAAGCTTAGATATATCATTGTTTTTATGGAATCTATGAAAATATGTGGAATAATCCAGAAGGGTAGGAAATTAGTATTTATGTGATTGGGATTGATGTCGGGTATTGGTATTGGAGGAGTTATGAACAAAAAATGGTTAGTCCCATAGTGACTTATATGCAAATAAAAGGTATGATTGCTGTTGAGAGATGGACTTAAGGGAAAGGTTAAGAGTCTAGTGAAACTTGAATGGGAAGCTATGGGCGACTGCCGAGTGAGACTGATCACCTGACTCTGTAGTTGGCCGATGGAGTTCCAGGAGGGTGAAGCTAAAAACCTAGTTAAAATGGAATCAACAATGGACTTGAGCATAGGCTCGTATTGGCAGACTAACTCACACAGAGAGTAGACAAAAGAACGTATTGAAGGAGTACGTATGGGAAATGTTTTGATAACAGATAAAGTGAAATAGAATACGTAATCTACATAAAACCGCAAATGGATTCATGGGGAAAAGAGATAATACGAGGCAAAGTAAATTCTGCAAGAATGAAACTCATAGGTTGATATGAGTGGTGTTGATGTAATTAAGAGGTACTTGGCACAATTAAACGGGAACGGCGAATAAACCCAGAAATGGAGGAGGTATGAATCAAGATATTTGCAGGCGAGGTAGTACCGGAATAAGAATTACGACCGGAACAGGGTCTTTTATTCCGAGGTAAGACATATGTACCTGAGAGCTGCAGAAGGGAGTTATTGGTTGAGGCACACCAAACCAAGCTCTCTACCCATCCGGACCGCGCCAAGATATACCATGATCTTAAGAGGCACTATGGGTGGCATGGACTCAAGAGAGATGTGGCTGAGTTTGTGCTCGTTGCACTAACTTGTCGGCAGGTTAAGGCGGAACATCGGAAACCACCGGGTTTACTCAAACCCTTACCAGTGCCGAAATGGAGATGGGAACATGTAGCCATGGATTTGGTGACAGGGCTACTAAGGTCATCAAGGCGCAACGATGCAATATGAGTCGACGGTACATCCGAAATGTTATCAAACTACCTGGTGTACCTCGGACTATTGTGTCCGACAGAGTATGGCAGAGCGTGCAGTCGGCTATGGGAACCGATGTGTTGACCAGCACAACGTTCCACCCATAGACTGATGGACAGTCGGAAAGGACAATACAGATATTGAAGGATATGCTGAGAGCATGTATACTGGATTTTAAGAGTGGATGGGAGGATCATTTGCCATTGGTGGAGTTCTCTTACAATAATAGTTACCAGGCAAGCCTCCAGATGGCTTCGTTCGAGGCCTTATACAGCAGGCCATGTAGATCACCAGTGTATTGGACAGAAGCTGGTGAGCCTGCGCTAATTGGACCGGAATTGGTTGCAGAGACCACAACATAGGTCAAATTGATACGGCAACATCTACTCACTACACAGAACCGTCAGAAGAGTTACGCCAACAAGAGGAGAAGGTTCCTCGAATTTGAGGTGGGAGACTTGGTGTTTTTGAAAGTCTCACCACGGAAGGGACACATGAGATTCGGAAATAAGGGGAAACTGTCACCTAGATGGTGGGGCTGTTTCCAATCCTAAAGAGGGTGGGGGATTATTAGTTGGCGTTCCCTCCGCAGTTATCCTCTTTACATGATGTGTTTCATGTGTCCATGTTGAGGAGGTACAACCCTGACCCTTCACAGGTGTTGAACGTTCAAGACGTCGATGTGCAAAGCGATGTAACATATGTGGAAAAGCCGGTCAGAATAGTCGGGACCGAGCAAAGGGTGTTGCGGAACCGGGCCATTCAGTTCGTCAAGGTGGTATGGGAACGACATGGTAATGAAGAAACCACCTGGGAACTTGAGTCGGAGATGAGAGCCTCTCATCCGGAACTCTTTGTGTAAGATGTTTTGAACCACTACTTCGCTCGAATTTTCGGGACGAAAATTTTAAAAGAGGATTGTATTGTAAGGTCTTGGAACTTGGGAATTAATATAAATGTGAATATTAATTATTTTAATGATGGAAATTAGAAAATTGTTGGAGTAAATGGTAAATGGGCCAAAAATTGGATAAAGGCCCAAGTGTGGCCCAATAGACTATGGTTTGGATTTAAATTTATTTAAATGAGTCAAGAATGGTCAAATTGGGTCGAATACCCATTTGGGACCCAATGGGTCAAGATGGTTAAGCTCTAAGGTAAATGGGCTAGTGGGAAATGTAATTGGGCCATGGGCCCAATGGTGATCCATTTAGAGTGGGCTTAATGAAATTTAATCACCCTAAGTAATTTGGAATTAAACAATGGTGGTGTGGCCAAGCGGGACCCACCTCCACCTCATCAAGTGAGGTGGCGAGTGGACCAATGATTGGTGGGGCCGGCCACCATGGTTGACTTGGTCAACCATGGGTGGAGTAATGAACTTAGGCTAAGCATCAATGGATTAGCCTAAGGTAAATATCTAATTAAATTATTTAAATATGGTAGTCAAGAGTGGTCAAGGTGGGGCCATGAGGTGAAGATTCACCTCATCTCAAACTCAAAAAAATTCACATACACGTTGGACTTGGGTGGTTTAGATAACCACTACCATAAAGCAAATAAAATATCTTAAAATATCTTTGGTTGGTGAAAAATTAATGTAAAGTGTAAATGAGGTCATCAAATGGGGATAAGTTTGATTTTTTTCTCTTTCTCATATTCATTTTCACTAACTCCATCCCTCCCACTCCTCCATTGCCGTCCCATGTCCAAGTGAAGGAGAAAAAAAAAAAAAAAAAAAAAGGAGCTCAAGGAGAGAAAAAAAAATGGAATTTGGAGGGAGTTCACTCTAAGATTAAGGTCATCATCTTCCTCTCATCATCTTTTCCTCTTTTCATCTCTCAAATTCAAACCTAACATGGCTGATTTTAAGGTTGGGAGTTGCCACCCTTGATCAAAGATCTTGACCTATAAAAGATCAAGAGGAAGGAGAGAGGAGGCCAAGGAGACCGACGGGAGCGGCGGAAATCGGAGGAGACGTCGGATAGTGAGTATTTCTTAAATAAAAGAATTTTGGATTTTAGGGTTTAAGAAATGAAATTTATTTTTGTGAAATTAATGTTGGATAGGTGATTTTATACTATGGAATTTAGATACATTAAATGGAAGGGTGGAAGATGGAGAAAACCCTAAATGGGTGAATTAGGGTTAGGGTAAGAAATTGGAGAAATATATTGTGTGCATTGTGTGATTGATTAAATTGAGCATGGAATTGGGTACTTGGAATAAGAATCATGGGCCATAGGGTTCGGCCATGTAGCATGACCGAACCCCATGGTGGGTGATTAGAGTTTGATGAAATTGGTTAGGGTTTAAAGGATGGAAGGCAATGAAGGTTTTTGATTAATGCATTTAGGGTTTTAATGAATGCATGGGAGTAATGTTTAAAATGATTGTATGATGAAAAATGCAATGGAATGGTATGATTTTAAAATGCATGGATGGTAGGAAATTTGAACCATGGGTTCGGCCATGGCATAGGGCCGATCCCTATGGTGATGAAATGGTGATTAAATGAAGGGTTTAAAGGGTAATGTGTTGATGAATTTTGGATTTCAAGTGAACAAAAGTGATGATCCAAAGGGGGCTAAGAATATGGTTTAGTTGCATGATTTAAACCCCTCAAGGAGGGATTATTGGTGGATCTAAAATGTAACAATGGACCCAAGAAAAAATGGAGAATGGAACATCATGGGTTCGGCCATGGTGTATGGCCGAACCCATGCCCCAAATTGTAAATCAATTTGGGTTTAAGGTCAATGGGTATATATGTGATTAAGTATGGGGTTTGAATGGGTTTAAATGAGTAATGGTTAGATTAATTACATGACAAATTTTAATGTTTTGGTAAGTCAATAATGGACCTAAGTTAAGGACCTAGGTTGTGGATCAATTTTAGGCTTAAATAGGCATGAATGAATGAGTAATTAGTTATGTAAAGGGGTAGTGGCACAAATGGTAATTATTGGCTAAAATGAAGAAACTCACTAAGTTATGATTTATGGGCTTGGAAATGATTAAAACTTGGATTGATTTGGTAATTTAATAAGGTACCGGATAGCGCGAGCGGTACGCGAGTCGGTAGCCGGATTATCGGACGAAGCCGAAAAAGGACGCGAGTCGGTATTCGGTAGGATTCCTACATTTTTGTAAGCCATGGATTGGGTGATGTTTCTTTAATTTATTTTGGAAAGCATGTGGTTGCCTTTAATGAGTTTTGGATTATGTATCTTGTGATGTTTTCCTTTAAATTATTTTGGAAATTATGTGAATGTCTTAAGATGGATTTTGGATTAAATATTATGGGATGTTTTTTCCCTTTGATTTATTTGATAATCAAGTAATTGTTTTAAGATGGGTTTTTGTGTTACTATTGAACTACATATATTTACATGGCACATGGCATCTACATCTCATGCATGGCATGGGAGGGATATGACAGGGAAAGGATGAAATGAAACCGGAGTCCGTGCTCCGTCGGGGCGACCGATAAACAGACATGGAGATATTCTGATGTGTTTGATGTATCAGGGATGTTGTATGTAATTATGATACATTGATGATGGTTCTTCCATCAAGGGGGAGGATTTGTGATTGTTTTATATCTGGACGAGGTTTTGCCGTCCAGGGGAATGATTTGTGATTGTTTTATATCTGGACGAGGTTTTGCCGTCCAGGGTGATGATTTGTGATTGTTTGTATCTTGACGAGGCTTTGCCGTCAAGGGGGATATGACAGCATGATGGTATGGAATGATGGGTGGGATTCATAACATTGACACCCATGGCATATCATTTACTTATATTTCAGTATATGGTGGTTTATAGTTTTCACTGTGTTATTATCTGTATGTGGTTATTACTAACCCATGTGCTAGCCCTACTCGGAATCCTACTGGGCGCGTTGTTCTAACGCCCTACTTCTACCCTAGCTGACAATGCAGGAGATGGCGGACCGGAAGGGCGAGACGGAAGCCAAGCTTAGGAGCTTGGGGAGGCGGATTAATTATTTTGTTGTACTTTATTTTGGAAAAGATGTATTTGTATAGTTAGCTTGTCGGAAATGTAATAATTTAGGTAGTTTGCTATGTTTAGGTATTATTTTGGATAATACAGTATAATGGCATTTTCGTAATTAATTGGGTATTTCTTCCCTGCTATCTGAAGAACTGGTAGGATAGTTCTATGATCATCCGCATTTATTTTTATGTTCCGTGAGCTTACTTGCTACGCGTGAACCGTACTCGTGGACTTATGTTCCACGCACGCGTAGGGTTGGCCAGTTAAGGGCCGGGCTTTAGAAGCTCGGAACTTAACTCGCGTCGTGACGTCCGCGCCCTTTGTCACTTTTAAAAAAAAAAAAAATGTACTCTGATTTTACGGTGAAAAGGGGCGGGCGTTACAATAATAGTTGCAAATGGATTCCCAAAGTGTATGATATAAGTTTAAATGGACCAAATGAATGATATTATTGATTTTAAATGGAATTTTTTAACAAAGAAAAATCATGGACAAATATTCATAGAACTTTGGTCTTAAATGGTTCTAAGAAAGGTGGGCCATGAACCATGGGTTCGGCCATGGTACATGGCCGAACCCTATGGTAATGGTATGGGATTTTTAGACATGGAAAATAATGTGGAGGAATGGGAATTTGAATAGATGGGTAAGTATGGTATATAGTAATTTTTTTGATGAAAATGAGGATTTAGATGGATCAATTTTTAGGCTAAAGTTAATGTATGTATCAATGCTTAGGAGTTTGTTTTAAAGGGCCAAAATGAATGAAGATTAGCAATCTTAAATTGGATTCTTTTGGGACAAAACTTGGTCTTTAAAAAGACATCCATAAAGGTGAGCCATGAACCATGGGTTCGGCCATGGTGTATGGCCGAACCCTATGGTGGTAATTGGTAATTTTAAAATGGAGAAGAATGATAGAGGTTAATGGAGTTTGTATGGTATGTGATGTTTTAAAAGGATGAAAAATGGGGATTTAAATAGATAATTTAAATTCATTAGAGATAGGAATTAAAGGGGGTAAAATGAACCTAAGGAAATGAAATTTAGGTATCATGGGTTCGGCCATGGTGTATGGCCGAACCCATGACCCATTGTATGGGCCACATCTTAGGCCAAATATGGAATTAGGTATGGGATTTAATTTTTACAAAATTAATTAAAATAGGATTCCTACCTTTTTGTAAGCGATGGATATGTGATGGTATTTTAAATTATTTTGATTTGGCTTATGATAGATTTATGATTATGATTTATCTTATGATGAGTTTTAAGTTATGAATCATATGGATTATATTTTAATATTATGCATTATATGGCTATGTATGATATGTTGAATATATGGATTATATATATATTACATAGCATAATGCACTACATCTCATGCATGGCATGGGCGGAAAAAAATAAACAAACCGGAGTCCATGCTCCATTGGGGCGACTGAGAAGCAAACATGGGGATATCTGAGGGGCCATAACCGGAGTCCATGCTCCGTCGGGGCAACCGAGAATCAGACATGGGGATAGCCTGAGGGCTATAACCGGAGTCCATGCTCCGTCGGGGCGACCGAGAAGCAAGCATGGGGACATACATTGTATGATCATACGGATGATGGGTGGGACACATGACATAGGCACCCATGGCATAGCATTCATCACATGCTTATTTTGTTATATGTTATTTTATCGGTATGTGTGTTATTACTAATCCATGTACTAGCCCTATTCGGAGTCCTACTGGGCGCGTTGACTAATGCCCTACTTCTACCCTAGCTGATGACGCAGGGGATGGCGGAAGCGGTGGACATGACAGGAGCCAAGCTTAGGAGCTTGGGCAGCGTAGTCTTAGTTATTTACGTTTACATTTTGAAGATGTAATTTTAAAGTAACTTAGCTTATCGGGTTGTATAAGTTTACATTTCTTGCGATGGTTTGGACGTTACTTATGGACGATTACATCTTGTGATATAAATATGAACATAGGGGCATTTTGGTAATTCAATGTTGTATCTTCCCTTCTATCTAAAAAAAAACCGGTAGGATAGACTCTATTATCATGTTCCGCAATAATTATAATCGCGAGGTTACTTCCTACGTGTGAACCATTTTCGTGGACTTAGTTCCGCGCACGCGTGGGGTTAGCCAGTTAAGGGTCGGGCTTTAGAAGCTCGGACTTAACTCGCTTCGTGGCGTCTGCGCCCTCTCTCACTCTTCTATTTCCAAAGAAAAATAGACTCTGATTTTCGGAAAGCAGGTGAAAAAGTGCGGGGCGTTACATCCTCAACCGAGTACCAGACCCCCGGTAGTCACATTTATGATCTCGGGCCCCGCTCACCGGTCTCCACATAATCGGCATAAACATCCCTCACGGAATTCTATAGGTTTTCTACCGAGTGAGCTGACCAAACTCACTCGTTAGGTGCCCATAAATTCTTGGTGAGTCAACACCCACAACACAAGTCTCAACAATGAACTCCAAAGTCATAACCGTGGGTAAACACACTACCACATCACTCAGCCAAAATGTGGACGAACAGACACTCGACCCATCTGGATCCCAAGGAGACCTAGTACGCACTCAACGTACTCTACGACCGCCCTGCCTCTCCAAGAACCTCTACGGAAACCCACACACACCACAGATTATCCACATCCCAAAGGTGTTCTAGTCTAAAACATTATACCACATCATACCACAGGCTGTCCCCACCATACAGGTGTCCTAGCCTGGAATACCATGCCTCAGGCTGTACCCACCATACATGTGTCATTGACTAGACTACCATACCCCAGAGTGTACCCACCCTACAGGTGTTGTAGCCTGGAACATCTCATCACACCACACTGCAGATTGCTCCGACTCTTCGGGTGTCCTAGCCTGGAACATCACATCGCACCATCCCTCGACCAATGAGCGAGTGAGCACATCCTCAGCCTACTTGGTCATTCGGGAATGACAAACCATACAGTGGGAGTTGTCCCTCACCGCATCATCCCTCGACCAATGAGCGGGCTAGCACATCCTCAGCCTACTCGATCATCTGGGAATCACAAACCATACCGGCGAGATCCCTCACCGCATCACCCTTCGACCAATGAGCGAGCGAGCACATCGTCAGCCTACTCGCTCATCGGGGAATCACAAACCATACCAGCGGGAGCTGGCCCTCACCGCATCATCCCTCGACTAATGAGCGGGCGAGCACATCCTCAGCCTAGTCGGTCATCAAGGAATTACAAACCATAGCAGTGGGAGTTGTCCTTCACCGTATCTTCCCTCGACCAATGAGTGGGTGAGCACAAACCACCATCTCACCCTTTAGTCTCCACGCAGGCAAGCCACTCAACCCATCAGATCACTAGGGACGCCTCATCCGCCACGCACTTGGGTAGCGTGTCTGTGATGACCTCTATGTTGGCCTTGGGTGAGCTAACACTCAACCCCAGTGCTTCCTGGAGGTTTCCATGACCACCCCATAGCATGTCCCTATTAGGACTCTCAGGCACCTCGCCCTCCAAACCGGACCACACCTCCCTCATAGGCGTGTTTGAAGTTCACACCTGACAATCTAACCCATGTCAGATAATACTTCAACCCATGTCCAACTACCGGGTAGCCCATATTCTAACCACACTTCCACTGCGCGGTCCCACACAACATCCCCACCTAACTACCCGTCAAGCTAGGGGGAGTCTCTAGATCCTGATGTGACCTAGTACCCATGCCCCCACCGGCATCCCACATATGCTAGCTATATTATATGCACAATTATCTCTACACCTACACATGCTATTAACATAGTTCATCACATAATAATTAGGTGTATATATCACTATTTATCATGGGCTGACATGTTAACATCCAAACATGTTTGAATGTCTAGCAATCCAAACTAATTATCACATAATCATATAGCATATTATCGACATGACATATCACACCATAATCAGGCATAACCACCCCATATCACATGTTCGCATGTTGGCATCTTAACATATTATCAACAAAAATAAACTCTAATCATGTCACCACACAATCAATCAATCATGACATCAGATAAGCAACTCGTATATGGCTCTACAATCATCGGATACGAATACACCCGGATGTGAACCCGCCACATAATGGTATCAATAGTTCCCTTGCCGAGTGGCTCATAACAACGGGACCCCCATTCCCCGCATTCTGTATCCGCACATTTGATAGAGTAGTAATATGCATAGATGCATGTTAAGAACGGTGGTAAGTTCCATTACCCGTGTGTGTGCTTTCGAAATCCAAGCGATAAAACAGGCTGAAGGGTTGAAGGAAGTGATGCATGGGCTATCGGGCTCGACAAACTGAAACGGATTAGCAAAACTGGGACGATCCCATAAAACTGAATGGAAATGGGCTCGCGAATGGTCCATAAGGGCTTAGAAGTGCACCCCAAGCGGGCCAAGAACACTCCAGGACGATCCCCAAAGCACGTCAGAGATGAGCTTGAAACGGGCATGGGTCGGGTTGGGTTACTAGGTCAGGCCAGACTGGGCTTGGCTGCGCCGGGCCTGGATATGCTAACTGGGCTTGGACTGAACTAGGCCGAGAGGATGTTGGGCCGAAGCCTGGGTCTAAGATATAGATTGGGCTTGGGATTGGCTCGGCTCGATCTGCTAAGCTTGGGCTTGGTTCTAAATGTGCTAGACTAGAACTAGGCTTGAGGAAACAGGCCAAGAATGAGTTGGACCTGGGTTGTCCGAACCCTGTTGAGTCAACTCAGCGAGTCACTGAGCTGACTCAGCGACCAAATCGATAAAGAGGTGGCATTGGGGGAAAGAGAAGGAAAATAATGAAAAGGGAGGAAAATTGGAGGAAAGAAGGGAAATCGGAGAAAGGGAAAAGGGGTGAAGGAGAAAAGAGAAGAAGATCAACAGAGGTTACCTGAAATTGGCTGGAGAACTCAGATTTGGTGACGGCGAAAGGACAGGAGGGGCAGATCCGAGCGGGGCTAGGTGGTTGTAGCTCTAGTTGATCTCAAATCAAGGCCGGAGAGGGACGAGATAGAGTGAAGAAAGAAAGAGAGATACGAGAGAAGAGAGTGTGGCGACGGCGCAAGGAAGCGAAGAAGAGAAGTTGAGGTGTCGAAAGAGAAAAAGGAGAAAGGGCCGAGAGGTGGAGAGAGGTAGAGACATGGGGTGGGTTAGAGATTTTTTGGGCTCAGTAAGAAGGAAGGAAAAAAGAGGGAGAGTTGTTGCTGCGGCGTGAGGTTTTAAGGGAGGGGGGTTAGGGTTAGGGTTTTCTCTTCTTCTTCTTCTTCTTCTTTTTTTTACAAATTAAAAATCTCAAATTTCAAAAATATATTAAAATCCTGAAGAAATCAAATGACAAACGTCGGGGGAAAACGCGTGTTTTTCAATATTTTAAAATGACAGAATATTCAATAATTCAAAATTACCAAAGCGCCTAGTCTCCGAACTCAAAACCGAGCAAATCATGACCCACCGCAGAGCCCACACTCATCCCACTACTACCAAGATCCTAAAATTCTGAAAAAATCGGGTCGGATTGTTACACATATGGTCTGAATATTGCATTTAAAGTAAAAAAAAAAAAAAAAAAAATTGGGGGTTTTGCTAGGACTATATCTGAGTCTGCCACACGTAAATAAAAAAAAAAAAGTTCAGATTCGAATTGTTGTTTTCAGCTTTAAATAATTTGAAATTCTTTCAAGCAATTCAATTCTAGTTTCATCGAAATTTTATTCTCTTGAATTTCGCACGGATATGTTACTTTTTCCTTAGCGTGGACTATATCCTTTTTTTCAGTGAAAATTTGAGGATTTGGTTCTTAACGTTGAGGTTCCAATTTCCCATTCACGTGAAGTGAATTTTCAGTTGGTGTTGGAGTAGAGAGAAGATCCTAGGAACTTCTCAAATTTCCAGAAATTCTACTATTTAAGTTTTCTTAGGCTTTTTGGGAACTTGAGTGAGATTTTAATTTTCTCATTCTTTTATGCTGAAGACCTAGTTAGACGTTAAAATCAATCCTAGCCTTCATTAATTTTCCTTTATTCCCACGAGTATTAGAAAATAAATTTCTATATTAAGTGAATTTCCTATGGGTATTTTCTAAGTTTTTCCAATACTTTAGAGCCATAGCCGAATTTTCCTTGAATGGATTAACCTAAGACCCATATTGTTGTAACGCTTAGAACCTGGACTGCATCAACCAATCCCGTCAAAATGGATCTTGATTCACAATTTGATCAAAACATACCACCATTATTTGTTGTGTTGAAACAGGTTTCAGTTTGTTGCTTTGACTACTCAAGCTCCGAATTCTTGGATCTTATGGTCTTCTGATTCTCTTACGTTGAGATTTTCTCATCTTCTCCGGTGTTAAGTATTTATCAGTAGAAAACCAGATTACCTTTCATTACTAATCAATTAATTAGGTTAGTTTTTTAGTGACATTGTTTTCATTAAAAAAATCAAAATAAGGTGCTTACAATCTCATATTCGAAAATCTTTTTCTTTTCTTTAAAAAGCTAATGCATTTCTCGCAAGTGGCTCGAATCTCTCCTATCACACAACTTCACTTGACTTCAGAATTTAAAAAAAAACATGTAACACTGTTACACTGAATTTCTAATTTCCATTTGTACTAAGGAAATTCTAATCTAAATGTCAATGTCAATCTCAATTTCACATCCAATACCATGTCATCCAAAGACGACATTTTATCCACGAACTTATAAGCAATTGAAGAAGGCCGTGCTCTCCCATCCACAACAATAAACAAAAAAAATAGTGGTAAATATTAATATATAATGTGCTCCATGTTTAGTCTTTCCTCCCCGGGCCATTCGTTATTACAAGCCACCTAACTTTATCTTTTGCTGAGGAAATGCATCTGTCATAAAGCTAAACTTTGTAGGCTAGTGATCCTCTGTTTTAATTCGTTTTATTTGTTGCAAGTTGCCAACTTACTCCCTTACTTTTGCATGGTGAAGAGACAGTCTCTTTCCTTCGCATCATTGCTAATGCTCGTCTCTTAAGTTACATTTATCTATTTGCCCTTGGGCTTAGTTGTTTTCCCAAGTTCAATTGTTCCTATGTTCACTGTCGCATAGATTGACCTCTCTTCCTGCAATTTTAAAATGGGGCCACTTCGACATAATAGGACCATATATAACAATGAAATGAACAAATAACTAGAATAAATATCAATTAACCAAAGCCTAATCATTATCAATCCAAATAGTTTATTTTTATTTAGGGGATCAACGTGCCCTTCAATGATATTACAAGACACATAGTTATTAAAAAAATATTAGCACAGTTACTAAATGCTTTGTGATCATATAAATTGTAAATTTGAAATATGATTATCAAACTCAGATTAGATTAAAGAAAACCAGTCCTATCATCCTAAAGCGTGCTTTTTTCAATTGATGGCTTCAATAAAACTTCCATGCTATCAAAGTGTACAATGACGCAACACTTCTCATTTAACAAAGAAATTGATTTCTTATTGAGAAGGCTTTTTTCTTATTCATCATAATTTATCACATTTTTCAAAAAAAATTCTTATACATTATAGGTTAATATATTTTTCAAATTTTTCATCATCAATAATTTTTTTTTTTAAATTCAGACAACGAAAATATATACTGATGCATTTACTTTTAAATGTAAACAAGAAATTCTCTCATATACCTTAAAGAGATATTAAAGAAGGCATCGATCATTAAAGAAAAAAGAAAAATTAGAGTTGCCACCAGTAAACAGTTTAAAAAGGAAAACAAAATATGGAAGCCACGTAAATTGTCCACCATTTGCGGGCCGTTCTTTGTGGATTACCCATTCAAGGAGTTCCATTGGTCAATGGAAATGCTTCTTTCCATGGCAACAGGCACAATACCATAATTAGAAATCCTACTTGTGGTCTATTTGGAATTGGAACTCGGGCCTTGTCTAATGCCCTCCTCTCTCAACTCTCAAGCCCAGCGCATTTAGAAATAATCCTCTCTAATAATAATGCACCTAATGTGCTTAGCTTAGCAAATGCGATATAATATTCAACCACCAACAAAAATAATATATTTACATAGGACTCTAATCTATTGCATAAAAAATATTAAATCAAAGTCAATGGGACTTAAATTGATGCAAACCAGCATGGCGCATCCTATAGGCACCCGAGCAAGTTGGAGAAGGAAACATCTCAGGTGCACACTCTCTCCGTCCCTGTACGTTTAATCACACTCATATAATAACGATCACAACAATTTAGCAATTTTCCTGGCACATTTCACAAATAAAATGTCTCTCTAGAGTTTAGATAAACCACCTCCAAAATGCAATCTATCTAAATTTGCTACCATTTGATTCAAAATTTACAAAATACACATTTGGTTGATAAAAATAAAAATTCATTCCATACGCTTTCTTATCATATTCGTTCCATTGATACATCCACGCACATAGAGATGATTTTAGTCTAAGAAGAAACATCTGGTAAAGAATTTCGGAAATGGAGGATCTGTAGATGATCCAAATTCTGCAGGAATGCCATAAGGACTATTTGAAGAGATCAAAGATTCATATAAAATACAGAAATCTTGTTCTCAAAGCTTGCTGATGACACTTGTAGAGTAGTATTCAGTTGCCCACGTTAAGAGCTTCCTTCCCCAATTATCCCATTTTCCCGTTATCCAGGCTTCGCTAACTAGTTTATAATATTTTTAACGATAGGAAAATGGTTCAAATTGTACTTTTTTGGGGGAACTATTTGTTATGAAATAAATGAAAATCACACAAATCACAATCACACAAGAGACAAGCGATTTACGTGGTTCTCCCGAAGGCTACGTCCACGGCGCGATTGCTCAATTCACTATGAAGAAGATAAAGAACAGGGTGCTACAATGAATCTCTCCATAGTCTCTACTCTCATCTCTCAGAGAATAATCTTGTGTTAGCTCCAACCCTAAAGAGAATAACTTACCCTTATATAAGATGGGTTTACAAGAAGAGAACTTAGGCCCTAATGGGCCCAACTCATTGTTGGTCTATTGAGCCAAACCCAACAATCTCTACCTTGGCGAAATATATCCAACCCTTGAAGACTGTTGAAATGATGTATAGCACCTCCACCTGGTGGGAGTAACTCCCACCACTCCTGCACCTTAAAGGTGCAGGTCCAATCTCTAGCATGATGAGAGATTGAGTAAGTCCAGGCAATGCCTAAACTTATCTGTGGTAATCGACTTGGTAAGCATGCCTGCAGCATTCTCATCTGTATAATCTTCAGAATGGAGATCTCACCAGTTGCAACCCAGTCTCAAACCCTGTGATACATCACTGCTATGTGCTTTGTCCTGGCATGATATACCTGATTCCTTGACAAATAGATTGCACTCTGACTGTCACAATATATGGAGATTGATTTTTGTTTAATCCCCAAACCATTCACCAAACCTCTCAACTACACTGCTTCCTTAGAAGCCCCTGTCAATGTCATATACTCTGCCTTTGTAGTCGATAACACTGTAGTAGACTAAAGTACTGACCGCCAACTAATGGGCCCACTGGCAAGTGTATAAACATAACCAGTTGTAGATCTCCTCATATCTAGATCTCCTGCATAATCAGCATTTACATATCCAACCACAGTTTCTGACCCTTGTTTTCTTTCAAACATTATACCCAAGTATTTGGTGCCCTTCAAATACCTGAGAATCCATTTGACTGCATTCCAATGCTCTTTTCCTGGATTCGCCATATATTTGCTAACTACACCCACTGTTTGAGCAATATCTGAACGAGTACAAACCATGGCATATATGAGACATCCCACTGCATTAGCATACGACGTTCTTGATATTTCTGCAACTTCTTCATCTATGCTAGGACATTGTCTAGCACTCAAGCTGAAATGAGTTACAAGTGGAGTAGACACTGGCTTTGCTTCCTGCATGCTGAATTTCTCAAGTACCTTTGAGATGTAATTCTTCTGTGATTACCACAACTTGCCTGCCTTTCTGTCTCTCCTGATTTCCATCCCTAACATCTTCCTGGTGCTCCAAGGTCCTCAATGTCAAACTCCTTACTTAACAGGGATTTGAGTTCAACTACCTTGGACATGTTCTTACATGCGATGAGCATGTCATCCACATAGAGTAATAAAAAAATAGGAGCATCATCAAGCACTCTATAGTATACACAACAATCATACTCACATCGTTGGTAGCCAATCTGCAACATATATGAGTCAAAGCACTTGTACCATTGTCTTGGAGATTGCTTAAGTCCATACAATGACTTATTTAATCTGCACACATGATTTTCCTTGCCTGCTTCTTTGAATCCTTCAGGTTGCTCTATGTAAATAGATTCCTCCAAATCGCTATGAAGGAAAACTGTCTTTACATCTACGTGTTCAAGTTCCACGTCGAACTATGCTACCATAACCAACAACACCCTGATAGATGTATACTTGACAACTGGAGAGAATATCTCATCATAGTCAATCCTCTCCTTCTGTGAGTAACCCTTTGCTACTAGCCTACTTTGAACTTTGGCTTCTCATTTTCTTGCAATGCTTCATGTTTCCTGTAAACCCATTTGCAGCCAACTGATTTTCTGTCATTCGGTTTTGGAACTAACTCCCAGACGGAGTTTTGGTGAAGAGATTCCATCTCATCAATCATGGCACTCATCCAACCTTCTCCTTCACTGCTTTCAATAGCCTCATGGAAAGTGGTTGGATCACCACTACTAGTGATAAGTGCAAAGTGTACCTCCTCACTATCCCCAAGCCTTTGAGGTGGCCTGATGGTTCTTTTTGCTCTTCCCTGTGCCAGACCGGTGGGCTCCTGCTAAGCCTCTATCTGTTCCTCACCTCCTGACATGTTGGCCTCATCTTGACCCTGTGTTTGATTCTGAGTTGTGGTTTCTGTGCTAGATGGAACCAACTCTGTAATCACCTTCATTAACACCATTGCACCCTTTGACATTTTGAGTGTGTCATCATTTCCGATGAATGTGAACCCGCTTGCTTGAAGTGTGCCTAAGGAAATCAGATTTTTCCAAAGTGCTGGCACATGTCTTACCTCTCCCAATGTTCTCACAACTCTATCAAACATCCTGATTCTAATGGTCCCTATTCCTATGGCTTTACATGTTGTATCATTTCCCATAAGAACACTCCCACCATTATAAGACTCAAATGATTCAAACAAATCACAGTTAGGGCACATATGATAAGAACAACCAGAATCTAAAATCTATCAATCAAATAGAGTCGTACCTTGCGAGATAGATAGAATACCTGCTTCGTGTTGTGAAGCTACACCGGCTGTGCCAGTCTTGTCAGCCTCCTTCCCATTTGTGTTCTTCGCCTTGTGTTTCCGACAATCCTTCTTCCAATGTCCTTTCTTGCCACAGTAATAGCACTTTCCTGAGTATTTGCCTCTTGACTTTGATCTGGAGTTCTGTTTTTGTGTCCTACTCTTATCCGAGTCCTGCCACGATCACTGAATCGTCCTTTCATTAGAAGACCCTCTGCATGTGAGTCGTTTTTGGTGGACTTCTTCCTTGCTTCATTGGAGATTATCACTTGAGTAACCTCATCAAGCTTGATAGTTTCCTTTCCATATAATAAGGTAGTCACATATGATCATACGAATTTGGGAGAGAGGTCAACAATATCATAAACTTGTCTTCATCGGTGAACTTAGCCTCTAGCCTCAACAGTTCACTGATTATCCGGTTGAATGTGTTCATGTGATCCAACACATCATACCCTTCGGCCATCTTCAACCCAAATAGTTGCTTCTTCAAGTGAAGCTTGTTTGACAACTACTTACCCATGTAGAGTTGCTCAAGCTTTTCCCATAGGTCCTTTGTAGTCTTCTCCTCCATGACGTTGTACAACACTTCGTCAGAGATAAAGAGTTGAATGAGGTTAACTGCCTTCTTGTCAACTCTTGTCCACTCCGCATCTTTCATCTCCACTGGCTTTTTATTTTTGCCTGACAATGCTACATCAAAGTCCTTGTAATACCCTGCCCCAAAAAGTCTCACATTGCTAGTGGCATTGGAAGTTCCCTGATATATAAGTAGTGGCCTTTCTCCTTCTAACACAAGGCCTTTTGGGAGGAACAGTGGGTTGGCTCGCAAAATCAAAGCAGTGCGGGTCCGTGTGTAGGCCCAAAGCGGATAATATTGTGCTAGAGGGACGGGTCGTTACAAATGGTATCAGAGCATGGTTCAACTCTCTGCTTGAGGGTATGGGCTTGGTTGTTGTGTGTGCAGAGCCGGGGACGGCTCTGGCTTTAAGGAGGGGAGATTGTAATATCCTGCTCCAAAAAGTCCCACATTGCTAGTGGCATTAGAAGTTCCCTGGTATATAAGTAGTTGCCTTCCACCTTCTAGCACAAGGCCTTTTGGGAGCAACAGTGGGTTGGCTTGCCAAAGCAAAGCCGTGCGGGTCCGTGTGTAGGCCCAAAGCGGACAATATTGTGCTAGAGAGACGGGTCATTACAGTCCTGGTATATCAGAATGTTTGTCATCCTCAACTGCCATAATCCAAAGTTACCTCGACCATCGAATTTGTCAACTTCAAATTTGATACCTCTGGTTGATCCCATTGATGCCATTGTCTGGATTGAAGGGAGCTTTGTGCTTCAAGTCTCAAACAGTAAATCTGCTCCGGTCACCGCGTAGATCTCGTCACTGTGAGCGCACTGACGAAGACAGATCTGAATTTCAAGTCTGTATGACTTCGAAAACTGCGAAACAATCTGGACCGTAGATTTAATATGTCGTTTCTGACGGCTCTATTTACTGTCTCTGCAACTGGTTGCAAACTCTAACCAACCACCAAAGAGAACACTCCTTTGAGACAATTGATCAAACACTTGGAGTGCCTTTTTCTCAAAGGCAATCTGTCAAACACTTGGTGAGCAACCTTTTCTCTCCTTCTTTCACTAAAGCAAATGATCAAACATCTGGTGGCTAAATTGTTTCCTTGCTGAACGATAGAGATGATCTGTTTGATGCTCACATACGATTCTGACCAGTTCAGGCGAATTTGAACCCTTGGATGCTACTGCCCCTTTGTTGTTCTCAGACATAGATTGAAGCTGCCCAATTTTTCAGATCTGAACTGCAGTTGCCATGCCTGGATCTGCGATTTGGGTGGAAACCCCAATCTCGGCCCGTGACCAGATCTTGCCCCGGGCGTGCACCGTGCCTGTTGTCGCGAAGGGCTTGGTGTTCTCAGAGAGAAGAAACCCCCTTTGCCGATCTGCTCTGGTTTTCTATGAAACCCAGATCTGGCTGCTCCCTGCTACCGACGGAAAAACCCTCTGAGATCCGCTGTGTTTCTGCCTGGAAACTGTGCTGGGATGCACAAATCGAGAAACCCTTTTGTTTGCTGGCTCCTCTGCTGAGTGCTTCCACCTCTGCTTGGGTCTGAACAGGGATTCCCGATCTGGTCTGAATCCAGATATACAGCTCCTTTCCTTCTGTTTCGTCTTCTTCAGATCTGGCCGATCAGATCTGGCTGTGTGGGACTGCACGACGGTAATCTAGCTGATTTGGAGAAACCATTTGCTGCAACCGCTGTGAAATCCCTGTTCGCAGCTGATGCTGGCTGCCGCTTTTACTGCGGCTCTGGGCTTTGGCTACCCTTCAAGCTGTCTCTCTGCGGTCGTAAGCAGGAAAGAACTAATACAGAAGTTGATCCAGATCTGTGTGATTTCTGCACGAAGATGCTCCGATGAATCCAATGATCTGACGAACCTTGTTCTGATACCAATTGTTATGAAATAAATGCAAATCACACAAATCAAAATCACACAAGAGACAACCGTTTTACGTGGTTCACCCGAAGGCTACGTCCACGGAGTGATTGCTCAATTCACTATGAATAAGATAAAGAACAGGGTGCTACAATGAATCTCTCCATAGTCTCTACTCTCATCTCTCAGAGAATAATCTTGCATTAGCTCCTGTCCTAAAGAGAATAACTTACCCTTATATAAGATGGGTTTACAAGAAAAGAACTTAGGCCCTAATGGGCCCAACTCATTGTTGGCCTATTGAGCCAAACCCAACACTATTGATCCACGATCGCATCTTCCAATCGATTAGAAGTTGAGTGCTGATTATGGATGAAATATATGTGTCATACCATAATCAATGCCTCTTGTAAACTTGAAGTTTGGGCGGTAAAAAAACGAAATAAAAATATATTTATATACTTAGCTATATCTATATACTTATATACTTTATAAGTTCATAAAGTAGTTCTAAGCTTTTAATAGAAAAAAAAAAAAGAAAAAGAGAGGTAAATACTGATCGAAAATTTCCACATTTGGGCAATCGACTCAATCTAGCACCAATAATTGGATGATTAAATATTACTTTGGAGGTCCTCAGAGAAGAGGAAAGCACATAATTAGTTATTCAGGGATATTACAGTTCCAAATTTTCAATCATAGATAGAGCGGTGGTAAGAAGGAGAAAAACCCTCAAGAGAAGTGGAACTGCGTACGTTACCAGAAATGGCCCTAGTTTCTTATCAAACCTGATAGTGCGAGAAATGAAAAGACACCGAACTCAGCTGAACTGACTCAAATGTACACATCCAACTTAGGACCTGAGAACTGTGGCAATCTTGAATCTACAGTGAAATAAAAGGAAAACCTCTTGGCATATTTCCTTGTCGAATCACAATAATGACATCCTCATGTGGTTAAAGAATTCATAAAACAATGACGGTTCGACAAAATTTCATCATTTAATGGAGGGCAAACTAGGAAATTGAACAAAATGAGATTTTTTTCTTCGAAGAAAAGCGAAAATATTTTCAATAGACTAAAAGGGCGACATTTACATCTAATGCCGTATGCATTTTCCTTTTTACAAAAATACAGCAGTTTTTCACTCAAAAGTCCGCCAGATTTCCTCCGGCTGCCACACCCAATTTCTTGCCACAACAAAAACCATGAAAAAGGAGAAATTGAAAGAAGCAAATAACAGTGACCTCCCTTTCTTTGAAATGACAATAATGCCCCAGAAACGCAATTAGCAGTTGTTGTTTTCATTTCTGCGATGCTAATTTAAATTTTATGTACTCCCATCCAGAATCCATGCTCGAATCTCCGAGATGTGCCTTTCTGTTAACTGCCTGTATTCTCAAAAATCTATATCAGATGCGATCATTTCTTTTGGGAGAGGGGGTTTTTAACAAATTTCGGAGAAGATGCCAGTATTTTTGCTTTCGAGTTATCGACCTTGATAGAAGAAAGGGGGGAGGTTGAGAAAACAGATTATAATAAAGAAAATATGGAAAAAAAGGGAGTTGCAAAATGAGAAAAGAAGAGGGGTTTTCAGTTTTTACTATGCTATCTTTTACCCTCAGATAGAGCCATCCCGAGCCATGCCCTCAGTTACCGACTTGAGCTTCTGGAGATTCAACCGCACCACCGTATCCGCAAACATCCTAGTGTCCTCCTCCGTGTTGCCTTCCGGCACATCCACGACGTATGACTCCAACACGACGGTCCAGATCTTGCCATCTCCAGAGAACTCCTTGACCGAGGTGACAGACCGGTAGTTCCTGAGGCGGTGCTCACCGCCTATGATGCTGAAACCGGTGACGAGGAGGTCGTTGTCTAGGATGTCGAGGCGCTCGGTGCTGGTGCTGGCGGGCAGGCCAGAGATGACGTTGACCTCCCGTAGGCATCCTATGGTCATGATGTCCCCTCCCCCTTTGAGAGAGCAGCTCTTGATGAAGTGCTTGTGCACCTGTGGCTTGTCGAAGCGTCGGACGATGGACCACACCGTATGTACTGGGGCATAGATACGCTGCCCCAGGAGAGAGTAGCATTGGCCCGTTGACATACGGTACCTGTGGTAGCCTTCGATCATCGTTTTCAGCTCTTGGAATTCATCTCTGCTCAGGCCCGATGGAATCTGGTTCATCCCTTCTCCGTCGTTCCCATCTCTGGCTGCCGTTGATTTCTCTCCTTCGTCCATTTCAGATTTGTTGACTTGCTGAGAGAGAGTCTTGATGATATTGATATATAAGGAAATTAAATTAAAAAAAGTGGGCGTCTCTCTTCTTTTTAACAGAATATAGTTTTTTCTGGTGTTATATGGGTGTCGAAGAGGTGTCAACTTGTAGATGTTGACGTGTTGGTGCGTAGCTGGGGTTGGCTGATGCTCTCTTCTCTCTCTCTGTTCTCTCCTCTCTGACGGTGTCGTGAGTCCCGTAGCCGAGTTGCCCTTTCAATGCAAATCGAGTTAGCTTTCGTGCTCAACCATAGTATATTACTGTAATAGGAGCATACCCATCGGCGCACACCATACACCTCGCGTGCACTTCTTTCTTCAGCCAAATGGTTGTCCGATTGCCAAAATAATGCACGTCATTAATAATATTATAGAATAAGTAGGATGTGATGATCATGTGCTGAGGACAATATAATACTACTTATTCATTAATATAAATAATAATATTAGAGTGAAAGATCATATATTTGAAATTTTCAATATAAGTAGCAATTGATCTATAAAAGTAAATTTGCCTATTCATGTATAAATTTCAACTTTTAAAGCGACAACGTGAAAGTGGAACAAATTAAAGTATTAAAATTTAAGTTTTTATTAAGTCATTAATTACTTAGTTTTTTATCATATGTAAGATGAAAATTAAAAAAAAAATAAAAAATATAATATTCAAGTTCTTTTTCTTAAAAAAAATCATTTCTTATCATCTAAATATAGGCAAAATTGCATCCTCCTTTTTCCAACTACTATAACAGTAAATGATACATTTTACTTGCACTTAAGTTAAATCTAATCATATTTTATGTCTCATCTAGTAATTTTTACGGAGAAGCTATCAATTAATTTGTTTGAAATTTTTTTTTAAACCTTATTTTTGAAATTTTTAATAGCTAATAAATTTTGTAGTTAAATGAAGAATTTCTTAATGAATAATTCTTCAATGAAAAACTTGACCTCAATGTATAATTTAATTAAAAAAGAGTCTGAAAAGTTGACTAAAGGCTAAACACAATTTAAAAATGACTTAGAAAAATTGAATTTACTTTCTTCTAAAATATACTTATGAATCCATATAAAATGTGTTTATAATTATATAATTCGCTTGGAAGCTTAGTTACTATTATAGTTTTGTTTCTTAACCATTATTTTTATATTTAATTAGTATTGTAAATCTAATAATCTAGATATCTAAATGCATCTATAATAATTAAGCTCGTTTTTAAGCATATTATTTTTGTCTTAGGCACATAATCTTTTGGCGCTTTGGTTGCAGTTTGTACTTTGTTAATAACTTTCTGCTATAAATATAAGAAATATATTATGCTAAAAGAGTTTGTACTATAACGTTTGAAACTATATTGTTAATAAATTTTGTCAATTTTGTCAATTGCTTAATACATTATGCTAGATCTATCTAAATGAGTAGTATATTCTTTTAAAGAGATATGATTTAAATTTCATTTTAAACTTATTATACTTGTATCTCTTGTATGATTGGAAGATATTTTAGAAGTTTTATAATTTAAACTCTTATAGTAAGAAAAGTATCCATAACAAAGTAACTAAGAAATTAATAAATAAAATATAGAGTGAAATAGTAACTAGTATATAAGTAAGGAGGAATGCTGAAAAGTAAATTAAAGGATGGAACACAAGTCTTCTAAAAATATTTTAAAATTATAAATAGAATGTGAATTTAATAGTAATATAGTATACAATTAAATAAGAGAATAAAAGAACATAATTATTGTTAAATTGAATAAAAATAATTTAAATATTAATTTTAAATGTTAAGGCTTTGATAATATGATGATAGTATTGATGATTATGAAATTAAGGTGATTCTTTTTTCACGCCCCGCTCTGCCCCGCCCCTCAGGGCCTCCTAAGACGTGAACTAAATTTTTTTTTTCTAACATTGAGCCTCTAGCGATTGTGAAATTCATAACTCATTATAGACTTAATATTTCACACGATTATAAGTTTGGATTTTGCGTTTGGCAGCCTCGAATTCAGCCATACAGTGCCGGTAAAGTTCCCAGACAGATGGTGGGGCCACAATGGTCCCACTTAAAACCTAAAACCTCAGCAGAACCCACCAGTCGCCACAGTATGTGGACACACTACTAATCAACACGTAGTCTATAACTTTGACCTCTTATACTAAATCTAAGTAGAAAATGATTACAAAAATTCTACCTAACATTCACCATAACATGAACACATACTCATTCACATACTCATCAGAGTTACCCATATGAAAAGCAGTAGTTCTATTACATCTCTATAATGCCTCAACTGGACACAATAAGGTTTTCATTACATTACATGGTTTGTACAAATAGTAAATAAGAAAACACTTAAATTCCCGACAACAGGAAAATAGATAGAGGGTCTCTGCCCATACTGCAGCATAAGATCTTCCTGTCCATCCTCATTCGGGTTTCCTGAAACGAAAGGGATGTGAGTTCTAGTAACCCAGCGAAGAGAAAACAACAGATATCGCAGTATATCATCTGAAAGTTCCCTTGGGAGCTAGAACAACACGATTGACCTGAGAGGGAGGAAGGGAGAGAGAGAGAAAGAAGGGGGGGGGGGGGTTTGAATAGGTCAATCTAAAATCGTTGGTCCTTTTTTAAAATTACTTGATTGATTTGTTTAGGCGCAACGGATATAAAAATCAAGTGAATGTGTGTTAGCAAATGTGATTAAACAATCAACACAATAAAATAGCTCTAACACCACAAACATAAGGACACAAGATATAAAGTGGTTCGGTTCGCCAACCTACATCCACTGTTAGGACTCGCTCAACCTTGAGTTATCCTCAATTTCATTATGTGGTGACTTACACCCTCACAATTAGAGTAGGAATTCCACCTCACTCAATCGGCTGAGAATTTCACCCACCACTGTACCAGAGACGACGCTCTAGAGTTTTTTATAGTGGTTCCGGAGCAAATCCCCCTTAATTCACTTTCAGGTCACAGGTTTTAAAAACAAATTAAATCCAAGAAGCACTTGCCTTTAAAGCTCTTTCTCGCTGATGTGTGCTTCTTGAAGATCTCACTTAATGTATGCCGACACTCCTTCTTGAAACCGTCGTGTAGCAATCACAATCTCAGTGTGCCAAGGAAATTGGTTTCACCATAGATTTCTTAGTTTATGTCTCTTTTCTCTTTCTCACTTTCAAACTCAATCAACAGATTGGTTGTTTATAATTTTCATCCCCTCTTTCTCACTTTCATACTTAATCAACAGATAGGTTGTTTATGATTTTCCTCCTCTCTTTCTCACTTTTAAACACAATCAATAGATTGGTTATTTATGATTCTTCTCACAAGACTGTTGATCGTTCCTTAGAGTGTATAACTCTTTTCAGCTCAAGGAAGATTGTAAAAAGATCACACAACACTCATATTTATAGAGGAGTCTTAATGGTTATTTTGACTGTTCAGTACCGACAGGTCGGTGGCACCGATGGGTCGGTGTTCATATTTATTATCGTTCAACCATCCGACCGTTGCACATTAAATGCACCCTAATGGTATAATTACTTCATAGTCGACAGGTCGGTGTAGCCGACCGGTCGACAGTCATGGCACCAAGAGGTCTGTACATAAGAGATGCTCAGTCTGGGGAAAACCATGCTGACAGTAGTTTCAAGTCTTGAAACCTGCCTTACCAGAGCGACCTGTAGTCCTTTATCGAGAGGTCGGTCCTGGTACTCTCGATCGGTCTTGTACTACCTATATGTCTGTTTCCTCGAGAGTCCACTTGTGTTCAAAGTCCAAAACTCACAAGTTTTTCATCGACGACTCGTTGACCATGATGGTCATTCAGTTCATCACCGAGGGGTCGGTGGATATGAGACTCTCAATCAAAGCTTTCCCAGAATGACAGTTCAATGATCCAAAACTTATGTCATTCTGGCCGACCAGTTCTTGACCACGATGGGTCGATCTTGTCTCCACCGAGAGGTCGGTGAGAACGACTGGTCGAGCTGACAGTAAACTTAATTCATATTTCCATGTTCATGTCTAGTTCACTGTCCAGCTTTGTAACACCCCGATTTCTCAATAAGATGAATATTTACGAAAATGCCCCTGGATTGGTAAATTTATTAATTATGATGTTTAATGAGAAAATAGTGGGGCCCATTGTTCAAATTAAGATCCTATGAACATATTATAAGGGTCAAATTATAATGGATGGGTAATGTACATCAAATTAGGTCAAAATGGTTAATTAGGTCAAAGAATTCTCAACGATTGGAATAATTACGAAAATGCCCCTGGATTGGTGAATTCAATAAATGTGATTGTAAATAAGGAAATAGTGGGGCCCATTGCTCAAATTAAGATCATATGAGCACATTATGAATCTCAAGTTTGATTGGATGGGTAATTTCTCAATGAAGTGGATAAATTACGAAAATGCCCCTGATGTGTTAAATTAATTATTTTGTGATGTTAAGTAAGGAAATGGTATGGCCCATTGCTCAAATTAAGATCATATGAGCACATTATGAATGTCAAGTTTGATTGGATGGGTAATTTACATCAATTGGGTCAAAAATGGCTAAATGGGTCAAAGGGCCCAAATGGGACCTATCGGGTCTTACTGGAGTATTTGACTATTTTGTGATTTTAAATTAAATGGGGTTAAGCCTATTTGATTGGAAATCAAGTGGAGAAAAAAATGGGTAGGCTTGATCCATATGTAAAAACCAATAAGAAATGACCAAAATACCATACTTGGGTCATGGAGTCAAAAACGGGTCAAGGAGCTAAAAGTGGACCCAACGGGTCGAGTTGACTATGGTTGACTGTGTGGACCCTCTAGGGAGCTAAAACACGAGTTAAATCAGTTGAGTGGGACTGAAGTGAGTTGGAATTAAATCAAGGGTTGAGTTAACTCATGTGCATTGAATGAAATGCATTAATCATGGTGAGTTGGACATTGAGTTGAGTGAGTCAAAAATGGAAGTCAAATGGGCTGAAAATTCAGTGAGTTAAGTGGAATATGAGGAGGTGTGGTGATCTCAAACAAATCAAAACAAGTCCCACACGTTGGGGACTTGTTATGGAGAGTTTCATGCAAAACATTAAATGGAATATGGGGGGTTTCTATCCCATTTGGAAACCCCAAGCCTTCAACGTTGGAATGCCAATGGGTGCATTTGTTGGCAGCAAGTGGCCCATTGGTTTAGGCAAGAATTGATGAGGGAGTGGAGGGGTTATGATGACTGATATACAAAAGCAATGAACACCAAGGTTAGCCGACTTTTGTCATTGCAAACCCAAGTTTTTCCATCTCTTTCTCCCTCTCTTCAATTGGTGTTCTTGGATGGAACAGCAGAGGCTTTTGGTACCAAATATTCAAGCATACAATCAGCAAGGAGTTAAGGAAACAAGGATTAAAAGTCAAGAGCAAAAGGCAAAGGAAAGTGGTAAGTTTTTCCCATTGATTTATGGTTAATAAAATGGGTAAAATAAGACATCAGTTGGCCATGTGATGGTCAAATCTATCAAAGGGTTAAAATATGATTCCTTTATGCTCAATTAGATGGAAAACATGGACATAGGGTTCGGCCACTTTGGATGTCCGAGCCCCATGAAATATTATGGTTAATCTTGATGGTTTTGTGAGATTTAAACCATGCAAGTATAGGACTGATTTTGGAGGTTTAAGATACATACTTTGGAAAGATTGAAAGCATGGATTTGAATGTCATAATTTGGCCATGCTATGGCCGAATTTGACAAGGGTCTAAACCATGGAAGAAGGTGTCAAAAAGAAATGAAATGAACCACTGGATTCGGCCACTTTCGATGGCCGAACCCCATGAAAAGAGTTGGTTAATGGTTATGGTTTTTGAAATTTAAAACCATCCATTTGGGGACTGTTTTTACATATTTTATTAAGATTTAAAATACATGCTTAAAGAGGGTTAAAACATGGGTTTGGATATCAGAAAAGGCTAAAGATATGTGGTCTAATTAGTGGAGTAAAATTGGAAAAGATGGACCATGGGGATCGGCCATCTTGGATGGCCGAATCCCATGATATGGTGTTGGTTTTTGGATGATTTCTTTGAGAGTTAAAACCTGATATTAATATACTGTTTATACATGTTTATATGAGGTTTAAAAACAGTAAACATAGCCATTGGGTTCGACCACCATGGAGGGCCGAACCCCATATAAAAGAATGTTGGTTTCATGTTGGAAAAACATGTAAACCATAGACTTTTTATGGACTGTTTTGGATGATTTCTTTGAGAGTTAAAACCTGATATTAATATACTGTTTATACATGTTTATATGAGGTTTAAAAACAGTAAGCATAGCCATTGGGTTCGGCCACCATGGAGGGCCGAACCCCATGTAAAAGAGGGTTGGTTTTCATGTTGGAAAACATGGAAACCATAGACCTTTGTGGACTGTTTTTGGGAGGTTTTTATGTAATAAGGTTACTGATTTTGGGTTGGCCATGGGTTGGCTAAACCATGGGTTTAACATGGCTAAGGGGTAGAGCCAATTAGTATGTAAATAAAGGACATTGTTGAGCAAAAGAACCATAAGGGTTTCAGGCCATGAGTATGGCCGAACCCCATGGACTGTTTTCATGTGCCATTTTATGGATGTATGTGTGATTAAAAATGGAATTATGCTTGCTGTTTTGGTCATCCAAAACATGACTGAACCATGTTAAGGTTGCGGTTAAGGTTGTAGAGTTTAATCAATGTATTGGTAGCAATGGCATGTTTGTAAATAAACGTCACAACCATGAGTTGGTATTTGTGGACTTAGACTCAAAAATGGGAATCAAATAAAGTAAGGGATTAAAAGTTGGTCCATGATTTATGTGAATAAGGTGATGGATATCGTGACGGTGCACGACTGCGAGCAGTGACCGGATAAAGCCTAAGAAAGAACAGACACTGAAGTGATTCTTCTGTAGGCTTCCTACCTTTATTGTAACCACTATTTCATATGTCGTTTTATGTTGATTTCGATAACTTATATGATTGTAAAGTTATGTTTCTAAATGACATGTTTGCATAGACATCTCATGCATGGCATGGGATGATGGTGTTGTAACCGGAGGTCACACTCCGTCGGGGCGTCTGAAAGACCACTGTGGGGTACCCTGATGATGAGAATCCCATTAGGAGGAATCCGGAGGCCACACTTCGTCGGGGCGTCCGAAAGACCATTGTGGGTTACCTTGACGATGAGAATCCCGTCAAGTGATGGCTATGTTGAATGGTGATGGGTGGGACTCATTACATGTTCATTTCATACATAACATGTTTTTATGAAATTTTGTCACACATGTGTTATTATTATATTATTTGCATGTTTTTGACTAACCATGTGGTAGCCCTATTCGGAAACACTACTGGGCGCGTTGATCTAACGCCCTATCTATATCCTTAGTGGATGACGCAGGGAAAGGGAATAACGTGGATCGAGATGAAAACCAAGCATAGGAGCTTGGACATTTTGAATGGACATGAATGGACTAATTATGGATTTGTTATTTAAATTTGGACAATGTAATTTGGTAATTAGTTATGTTGGCTTGTAGTAAGTAGTTAAGATAGATGCTATGGTTTGTTTTAAGTCGGATGGTTTGATTGAACGATTAGTTAAGATTGATTAGTAATTTTGGAGAATAAGTTATGTACTTTGCTATCTAAGAATGAAAAATTGGAATAGTCATAGGTTCTATTATAACCTCAGTTGGATTAAGACTAAGTTAATTCCGCAAGTTATGTATGTACCATGTGCGGATCAGTTTTATGGACTTAGTTCATACGCACATGGGCTTGGCCAGTTAAGGGTCAGATTTAGAGATCCGAACTTAACTCGCGTCGTGACACTCCGCCCCGATCACATGATTATTATATTTAAAAAAAAAAATTAAACTCTGAAAATTAGAGTGAAAAGGGCGGGGTGTTACAGTTGGTATCAGAGCGAAACGGGAAGTTGAATCATCAAAGTAAGATTAAGACGGTTTCATGTCTCACTGACGGATAAGAATCCCAACTGACCGATTCTTCGGAGTCCGCTGACTGGGGGACGGATTAATTTACTTCGTAGACTCAGACTGAACAATCAATCTGAGAACAACAAAGATAGCAAAGGAAGTACAGTCAACATAAATGATGTACCAAACATAGCAACATAGGAAACACTTCCCCGATATCCCCAAATGGAGAAAAAAAACACATGATACTTAGGGAGATTTTCCTCGAGAACAGGAGAACATAAAGAGTTCCCCAAATTGAGAAATGATACTTGATACTTAGGAAGTTTCCCCAAAAACAAAGAAATACAAAGAGTGCTTATTTGGCAATTTTCCCCAAGGACAAGAAACACAAGATGTTTATTTGGTAAAATTCCCCAAACACGTGACATTATATGATACATAGGAAGAATCTCCAAACAAGAAGTACAAGATGTTGATTAGGGAAAATTCCCCAAAACAATGATTAGTTTGATTTGATTTATGGTTGTTATTGATATGTTTTTGTTGCTGTTATACAGATATGGCGAGCAACATGGAGTACACCGAGTTGTGGGACAGAGGGATACCTAGCTGTCCGATAGACCTAGTTTCTTCTTCCGACGATGCTAGCATACCAAACTTCATCAATAAAGTTGAAAACAGTCAGGACATGGAGGTAAGATCGCCCGAGTACAATGTTGGGGCCTTTGTACCCGAAGAGGATGAGGAATATGTCCCAAACGTAAGAGAATTTGTAGGGGAGATAGAGCCCGGGTATATGTGCGAGTTGTGCAATCAGGAGGGGCACAATTGTACTTACTGCCCCTACCTCCTTGAGGTCATTTGCTCTGTTTGTGGACTGCACGGGCACGGGAAGGAGAGGACTAATTGTCCTTACATTGGAGGACCGGGAATAATACCCTGTTTGACGTGCGGAGTGTTGGGGCACGTGTCGATGACATGCCCTGACAATTTCTTTGACGATGATGCAGGGTCTTCTACGGAAGACTAGGTTAAGAGGTAGAAAGAAAGGTTAGGGAAATGGAAATATTTTGTAAGGGTGTATTTTGTGATTCTAAGGGTTTGTTTTACCCTATCAACCCTTGTATGGTGATGGAAGTTTATATGATTTTCAATAAAGTATGCAACTTTAGGAGTTCATGAGGACTTTGACACTGAGATGTATGTGAATAAGTTATTGGAGTATATTGAGATGTGGTATGGGTGCGTCCCTCACGTAATATTGATGATTGAGACTGTGGGAAACTCGATACGAATTACGGAGACTTGGTCCCATAGGGTTACCATTGAGGAGTGGGTCCCTCACATGCTACGCGCTGGAGGGCGCTCTCACGACTGTTTGGCACACTAGATGTGTAGAATGCGCAGAGCTAGGTACTATTTTACCCGGTGGGGGTGGTACTAGCTTCGTCAGACGCAGAGCGACTGCCTTAGAGCTTGACTGAATCACCTATGAGGTGAAGGGATACAGGGCGAGGTAGACCGGATCACGTTGGACGTGGGTCTTCCGCTTAGTAAGTCATGGGCCCTAAGTCTTGCTAGGGGTCGGGATACATTTATGTTTTGTTATTGGTGCCACAGTCACGTAGTGATACAGTCAAGTGTTGTTTTTACGGATAGAATATCTCATGGTGGATGAAGTGCCTAGGTTAGTATGCCCATGAATGGATTATACCCACAGGAGGGTTATATTCATGGACAGAGTGATACCGAGGATGGATTGTTTCCATGAATGGATTATACCCATAGATGGGTTATATTCATGGATGATTATTAAGCAGGGATAGATGATAGTTACTGAAAGAGTGATACCATGGATGATTATTCCCATAATAGTTTGGATTGATGCCGGGAATTGGTATCGTGGAAGTTGGAACAAAAGTTGTTAGTCACATAGAGACTTATGTGCAAAGAAAGATGTGTTTAAATTTGGAGATGTACTCAAAGGAAAAGATAAGTGTCTGGTGAAACTTGAATGGGAAACTATGGACGACTGCCGAGTTAGACTGATCACCTGGCTCTGTAGTTAGCCAATGGAATTCCAGGAGAATGTAACTAGAAACCTAGTTAAAATGGAATCAGAAAAATCTTTGAGCATATGCTCGTGTTGACAGACTACCTCACACGGAGAGTAGATGAAAGAACATATTGAGCAGGTACGTATGGAAAATACTATGAGAACAGGTAAAGTGAAACAGAGTAGATTGATCTATGTGAGATCACAAATGGCTCACGAGAAAAAGATATAATATGAGACAGAACAAAAGGTGTTACGGAACCAAGCGATTCAATTTGTCAAAGTGGTGTGGATCGACATGGTAATGAAGAAGTCACTTGGGAAATTGAAATCGGAAATAAGAATAGCACACTCTGAGATATTTATGGAATCGTTTAGAACCCTACTTCGCTTGATTTTTGGGATGAAAATTTTAAAAAGAGGGTTATATTGTAACACCCCGATTTCTCAATAAGATGAATATTTACGAAAATGCCCCTGGATTGGTAAATTTATTAATTATGATGTTTAATGAGAAAATAGTGGGGCCCATTGTTCAAATTAAGATCCTATGAACATATTATAAGGGTCAAATTATAATGGATGGGTAATGTACATCAAATTAGGTCAAAATGGTTAATTGGGTCAAAGAATTCTCAACGGTTGGAATAATTACGAAAATGCCCCTGGATTGGTGAATTCAATAATGTGATTGTAAATAAGGAAATAGTGGGGCCCATTGCTCAAATTAAGATCATATGAGCACATTATGAATGTCAAGTTTGATTGGAAGGGTAATTTCTCAATGACAGTGAATAAATTACGAAAATGCCCCTGATGTGTTAAATTAATTATTTTGTGATGTTAAGTAAGGAAATGGTATGGCCCATTGCTCAAATTAAGATCATATGAGCACATTATGAATGTCAAGTTTGATTGGATGGATAATTTACATCAATTAGGTCAAAAATGGCTAAATGGGTCAAAGGGCCCAAATGGGACCTATCGGGTCTTACTGGAGTATTTGACCATTTTGTGATTTTAAATTAAATGGGGTTAAGCCTATTTGATTGGAAATCAAGTGGAGAAAAAAATGGGTAGGCTTGATCCATATGTAAAAACCAATAAGAAATGACCAAAATACCATACTTGGGTCATGAAGTCAAAAACGGGTCAAGGAGCTAAAAGTGGACCCAACGGGTCGAGTTGACTATGGTTGACTGTGTGGACCCTCTAGGGAGCTAAAACACGAGTTAAATCAGTTGAGTGGGACTGAAGTGAGTTGGAATTAAATCAAGGGTTGAGTTAACTCATGTGCATTGAATGAAATGCATTAATTATGGTGAGTTGGACATTGAGTTGAGTAAGTCAAAAATGGAAGTCAAATGGGCTGAAAATTCAGTGAGTTAAGTGGAATATGAGGAGGTGTGGTGATCTCAAACAAATCAAAACAAGTCCCACACGTTGGGGACTTATTATGGAGAGTTTCATGCAAAACATTAAATGGAATATGGGGGGTTTCTATCCCATTTGGAAACCCCACGCCTTCAACGTTGGAATGCCAATGGGTGCATTTGTTGGCAGCAAGTGGCCCATTGGTTTAGGCAAGAATTGATGAGGGAGTGGAGGGGTTATGATGGCTGATATACAAAAGCAATGAACACCAAGGTTAGCTGACTTTTGTCATTGCAAACCCAAGTTTTTCCATCTCTTTCTCCCTCTCTTCAATTGGTGTTCTTGGATGGAACAGCAGAGGCTTTTGGTACCAAATATTCAAGCATACAATCAGCAAGGAGTTAAGGAAACAAGGATTAAAAGTCAAGAGCAAAAGGCAAAGGAAAGTGGTAAGTTTTTCCCATTGATTTATGGTTAATAAAATGGGTAAAATAAGACATGATTTGGCCATGTGATGGTCAAATCTATCAAAGGGTTAAAATATGATTCCTTTATGCTCAATTAGATGGAAAACATGGACATAGGGTTCGGCCCCTTTGGACTGGCCGAGCCCCATGAAATATTATGGTTAATCTTGATGGTTTTGTGAGATTTAAACCATGCAAGTATAGGACTGATTTTGGAATTTAAGATACATACTTTGGAAAGATTGAAAGCATGGATTTGAATGTCATAATTTGGCCATGCTATGGCCAAATTTGACAAGGGTCTAAACCATGGAAGAAGGTGTCAAAAAGAAATGAAATGAACCATTGGGTTCGGCCACTTTCGATGGCCGAACCCCATGGAAAGAGTTGGTTAATGGTTATGATTTTTGAAATTTAAAACCATCCATTTGGGGACTGTTTTTACATATTTTATTAAGATTTAAAATACATGCTTAAAGAGGGTTAAAACATGGGTTTGGATATCAGAAAAGGCTAAAGATATGTGGTCTAATCAGTGGAGTAAAATTGGAAAAGATGGACCATGGGGATCGGCCATCTTGGATGGCCGAATCCCATGATATGGTGTTGGTTTTTGGATGATTTCTTTGAGAGTTAAAACCTGATATTAATATACTGTTTATACATGTTTATATGAGGTTTAAAAACAGTAAACATAGCCATTGGGTTCGGCCACCATGGAGGGCCGAACCCCATGTAAAAGAGGGTTGGTTTTCATGTTGGAAAACATGGAAACCATAGACCTTTGTGGACTGTTTTTGGGAGGTTTTTATGTAATAAGGTTACTGATTTTGGGTTGGCCATGGGTTGGCTGAACCATGGGTTTAACATGGCTAAGGGGTAGAGCCAATTAGTATGTAAATAAAGGACATTGTTGAGCAAAAGAACCATAAGGGTTTCGGCCATGAGTATGGCCGAACCCCGTGGACTGTTTTCATGGGCCATTTTATGGATGTATGTGTGATTAAAAATGGAATTATGCTTGCTATTTTGGTCATCCAAAACATGACTGAACCATGTTAAGGTTACGGTTAAGGTTGTAGAGTTTAATCAAGGTATTGGTAGCAATGGCATGTTTGTAAATAAACGTCACAACCATGAGTTGGTATTTGTGGACTTAGACTCAAAAATGGGAATCAAATAAAGTAAGGGATTAAAAGTTGGTCCATGATTTATGTGAATAAGGTGACGGATATCGGTGACGGTGCACGACTGCGAGCGGTGACCGGATAAAGCCTAAGAAAGAACAGACACTGAAGTGATTCTTCTGTAGGTTTCCTACCTTTATTGTAACCACTATTTCATATGCCGTTTTATGTTGATTTCGATAACTTATATGATTGTAAAGTTATGTTTCTAAATGACATGTTTGCATAGACATCTCATGCATGGCATGGGATGATGGCGTTGTAACCGGAGGCCAAACTCCGTCGAGGCGTCCGAAAGACCACTGTGGGGTACCTTGATGATGAGAATCCCATCAGGAGGAATCCGGAGGCCACACTTCGTCGGGGCGTCCGAAAGACCATTGTGGGTTACCTTGACGATGAGAATCCCGTCAAGTGATGGCTATGTTGAATGGTGATGGGTGGGACTCATTACATGTTCATTTCATACATAGCATGTTTTTATGGAATTTTGTCACACATGTGTTATTATTATATTATTTGCATGTTTTTGACTAACCATGTGGTAGCCCTATTCGGAAACACTACTGGGCGCGTTGATCTAACGCCCTATCTATATCCTTAGTGGATGACGCAGGGAAAGGGAAGAACGTGGATCGAGATGAAAACCAAGCATAGGAGCTTGGGCATTTTGAATGGATTTGAATGGACATGAATGGACTAATTATGGATTTGTTATTTGAATTTGGACAATGTAATTTGGTAATTAGTTATGTTGGCTTGTAATAAGTAGTTAAGATAGATGCTATGGTTTGTTTTAAGTCGGATGGTTTGATTGAACGATTAGTTAAGATTGATTAGTAATTTTGGAGAATAAGTTATGTACTTTGCTATCTAAGAATGGAAAATTGGAATAGTCATAGGTTCTATTATAACCTCAGTTGGATTAAGACTAAGTTAATTCCGCAAGTTATGTATGTACCATGTGCGGATCAGTTTTATGGACTTAGTTCATACGCACATGGGCTTGGCCAGTTAAGGGTCAGATTTAGAGATCCGAACTTAACTCGCGTCGTGACACTCCGCCGCGATCACATGATTATTATATTTAAAAAAAAAATTAAACTCTGAAAATTAGAGTGAAAAGGGCGGGGTGTTACAAACTTCCTCTCTTAGGCTTCTTTATGGATTTACCATTTGTTCAATTATGCCTAGGAAAGGTCCTCTCTAAGGTGTGTGTAACACCTCAAAGTTCCCATTTTCGATGTGCTAGAACATCTTGATTGAGCCTAGAGGGGGGTGAATAGGTCAATCTCATTTTTCATGGTGTTTACAAATTTCTTGAATGTTTAAAGTGCAGTGGAACATTCATCAAGAGATTTGTTTAGTGTGATTATTTCATTAAGCAATCATACTAAGATTATGACCTTTTACATAAAGTTTGATTATTGATACTTGTGTACAATGTGTAAAATAAGATATTCAATATGCAAAGTGATGTGTTGAGAAGAGTACTTAAATAGTAAATACAAACACACATAAATCAAATATCATAAGGCCAATTTTAAAGTGGTTCAGTTAGCCAAACTACATCCACAATAAGGACTCGTTCAACCTTGAACTATCTCCAAAATCCACTAAGTGGAGACTAACACCCTCACAATTAGAGTAGGAATTCCACGTCATTCAAGCGGCTGCTAATTTCACCCACCACTATCGAATAGGAATTCCACCTATCCATTTGGCCGGGAGTTTCACCCACCTCGGTGCCGGAGACACCGCTCCATAATTTTTTATAGTGGTTCCAGGGTACCCTCATTAATCCACTTCGGAACAAAGGTTTTAAATAAAATTAAAACCAAGAAACATATACCTTTGAAGCTCTTTCTTCTGATGTGTACTTCTTCGAGATCCCACCCACGTATGCCGACACTCCCCCTTGTAGCCGTCGTTTAGAAATCACAGTCCAGGGTGTCAAGAAAACTGGTTCTACCAAAGGTTTCCTAGTTTATGGTTCTCTCCTTCTCACTTTCAAACTCAATCCTTAGTTTGGTTGTTTATGAGTTTTCATCCTTCCTCTCTCCCTCACAACTCAATCCATTTGATTAGTTGTATTTGATTCCCTTAGTGTAAGCACGAGAGAGAGAATGATCCTTCTGTTGGCCCTTGTTAAACTCATTGATAAAGATGAGGGTCCAACTGATCCGTCCGAAGGATACCAACTGGTTGCATAAAGGTTGGTTTATAAGGCAAATGCAACCAGTTGCAGCAACGGTAATGTACTGATAGGTCAGGCGCACCGAGGGGTCGGTGACTAGAAATGTTACCGTTCAACAACCCGACTGTTGCGCAATAATGCACTCCCAATGGTAATATTCTTTCTCGGTCGACATGTCCCTGTCGCTGATGGGTCGACGGTAATGGTAACGATAGGTCGGTCCATACGAGAGGCTTGAACTGGGGCAGCACCATGCTGACATATTTTCATTTCCCAAAACTTGTCATACCCAGAACAACCTGTTGCCCTTTACCGAGGGGTTGGTCCTCGCTACTCTTGATCGGTCTTGAACATCCGATATGCTTGTTTTCTCGATAACCCAAATGAGTTCTAAGTTTCAGAACTCAAGATCTTGATGGAGGAGTCGTTGACCACGAGGGGTCGTTTCAGCCTTTCACCGAGGGGTCGGTGTATACGAGACTCTCGATCAGAGGCAAACCCAGAATGACACTTCAATGTTCCAAAACCTATGTTAGTCGAGCCGTCCAGTCTTTGACTGATCTAGGATGATCTCCCATTATTGCATTTTCATGTATTTCATTATTTTTCCTTGTTTCCTCTTGTTATAGTTTGTTAAAAGACTTAATAAAATGAAGAAAATAAGTTTTTAAGGATACCAGTCGACTGGTACATCGTCTAGTGACTATGATGGTACCAGTCAATCACCAGTCGGCTAGTACATCATCTACCTAGCCTGTGAATAGTACCAATCAATGTCCCAGTCGACTGGTACATCATCTACATAGGCTCTGAATAGTACCAGCTGATGTACCAGTTGACTGGTACATCAACTATCACATGTTTATAAGAACAGATTGGTACATCAATTGGTACATCATCTAGTACAGTCTGTGAATAGTCCTAGTCGATGTACCAGTCAACTGGTACATAAAAATTGCTGACGGTTAGAGCAATTTTTGACGATTCTGGGCAGTTCCTACCCACTTTTATCCCTTTTTCTCTTTGTTTTTGGCAGTCCCCAACATGTGGATGCACGCCAAGTCTCGTTATTGTACAATCCTTTGAGAAATTAATGAACAGACTAAAAAGAGGAAGATCCATCTTCCCAAAATCACGCGTCTCTCTTGATTCTAATTTTATTCCGACGTGTTTTTTATCCATTGTCACCCACAGGTTTCGAATATCGGATCAAGCTGGTATCAGAGCCAGGTTTCGTCTTCTTTTGGGAAACCTAGGGTATATGGCCTTGACAAGTGATCAATACCAGAAGTCCGGTGAAGAAATCTCAGAGCTCCTTTGTTTAGAAAGAAGGAAAATCCTGAGAAAGACGGATATGGCTGCGAATGACGAATTGAAGGAGCGTTTCTCCAAATTGGAGGAATAAGTGACCGCATTAACTACCAAGCAAGTGGAAGGTGCCACCTCAAAGTCCTCTCTGAAATAGATGTCTGCGGGTTCGTCCAAGAAGAAGAGGAATGAATCGACGGATACCTACGAGATAGATGAAGAGGAAGAAGATGAGGAAGAGGTTGATCAGACCAAGATGGTAGACGACCTAGATGGTAAGAAACCTTTCAGAGTAGATTTCAAATTAGACATTCCTACTTATAACGGTGATGTTAATCCGGAGAAATTAGACAATTAGATAGATCAATTGGAGAACTACTTTACACTCTGTGTATACACCAGTACAAAGAAAATCAGTCTGGCACGACTGAAGATGTCAGGTCATGCAATGAAATGGTGAAATGCTTATGTTAAGCGCTACAACATAGCTGAATTAACTTAGAGCAAGTTTAAGAAGTTGGTCCGAAAATAGTTTTACCCAATTGGACATGAGAAAGACTGGTGGATTAGGTGGCAGTACTTGAGACAACGATCTGACCAATCGGTTCAAGAGTACACCACTCAATTTCACACTCAGGCTATTGTACTGGGCATCTCTATCGAAGATTTTTAAGTGTTTATGAAGTATGTGGGTGGTTTAGCTGAATATATTCGGAGGAAGGTAAAACTTTCAAAGTTAGCTCCATCGATGAAGCTACAGTGAAGGCCATCGCCATAGAGGCAAAGAATAAGAAATCTGATAGGGTTGAAGTTAGGCCTAATTTCAAGGGAATAGCTGGTATGGGTGGTAACAGCAAGGGTGAGTTTAGTCAGTCGAGGAAGTTGAATAATGCAAAAGGTTCTATTTGTGACCATTGAAAAGGAGTTGGTCATACAAAGGATAAGTGCTGGAAACTACACCTGAGCAACGCCCGAAGAAGGACAGGAAGCAGTGTTGAATGTCCGTGAAATGGAAGAGATTGAAGAGCTAAAGATAGCTGATAGTAAACTCTCACTCATGGCAAAGATTGCAGAGACTTCCAAGAACTCTGAGTTAAGAGAAGAGCTTTATCACTTGAAGATTCAAGTGAAACAAAGTGTGATTGAAGCAATAGTTGACCCTGGAAGCTAGAAGAATCTCATTTCAGAATGTTTGGTACATAGGATGGGTTTGGTGACGACAACACATCCAAAACCCTATCCATTGGGGTGGATATAGAAAAATGTGGAGATGAAGATCACAAAGAAATGCACCTTTAAATTTGCTATCACAGAAAAGTACATTGATGAGGTGACACGTGGGGTGGTTCCATTGGACGTGTGTCAGGTCATTTTGGACAGTCCATATTTGTGGGACCAAGATGCCATTCATTACAGGCGACAACGCAAGTATCGCTTTGTGAAGGACGGAAAAGAATTTCATGTCAATGCCAGAAAACCACAGACCACCACCACTTTGGTCACAGCGACACAGGCCAAGAGGATGGTGTATGCTTGTGGGAAGTTTGTCCTGTTGATGATCAGACCATAGGAATAACCACCAGCTAAAGTGGCACTCTCTATAGTATTACTCACCTCGAAAGAAGAGTTTGAAGTTGAGAAAGTCAAGCTGACTTTCAAGGAGCTATTCGAAGAGGTACAAGGTCTACCAGAAACTTGCTACCACGTTAGAAGTGTAAAACCAAGCCCAGGTAGCGAAGTAATAATTACTTGGTAAGTCTGAGGTCGAATTCACCTGGACTGAAGGTATTAAGAACACTATTTAAGAAGAAAATAATTAAAATTGGATTTTGATAATTTCCACACAAGAGTATGGAGCAAAGATGGTGAGTTTAAAGAAAAAAATAATAAAAAAAAATGCACTAAGGTGTCGGGGATCCATTTAATAATTCATAGGGCATTTTTCATCAACTTGTCTCAGTTCAATTCGAATAATGATTCTATTGAACCGAAAGATTGGACAGTTAACTCAATAATTTTCAATTAATTTGTTTAAATAATTAATTGTTAAGAAAGTCGGTTGAGCACATATCACATGTCACAGGGATGCTCTAAGTAATCACTATATTCGTAAATCACAATAATTCAAGGAAAATATATAGACATTGATAGGTCCTTGATTTTTATCACAAGCATCATACATTTATCCAAGTATTCATTATGTTCGGAAACTATAATAAATCATGGAAATTACTATGATGAATGTAATAAATATCGAGATTAATTAAACCATTCAATTAAATGAAACTTACATTAATACTCAATTGTTGATTTAAAATAACCCAATAAATAATTAAACTTCACCCCTAACCTTAGTCTAAAATTTAGCCCGACATGATAATGATGAATGACATTAATTAATTAAACACACAAATAGAGATTAAGACGATGTCTTAAAACAAATCAAAACTCAATGGTCTCAAGCTAAATAAAGCACATAATGAAATACTGCTAAATAGCTTAATTAAACTTAAAGGCAATGTTTAAATCAAATCCTGGTTGAAACGAAATCATAAGCGAAATCAAATTCAAATTTCCTAGCTGAAACGAAAAGAGGAAAAAGGGACTGAAGAAATAGTTACTGTCCACAGAATTGGTGTTGTCACCACTGATCCCTCCCCAGTCGGTGTTGCTCGCCTTTGCTGCCTGTCACGATGCAGCAAAGGGTTTGTGTATTGCTCACACCTGAACTCTCACTTTGCTGCCTCTGTTTGATTGTCCCACTCCCCAAAGGGAGAGATCCCCCTTTTTTCTCTCAGTTGATCCCCTTTAGTAAGAGAACCAACAACGACTCTCTCCACCACTAATCCAATTCTTCCGCTGTATTTCCATCTTCGCTCTCAAATGACTCTCTCTCTTTTCATGAAATGTACACCAATGGCAGCAAAAAGAGACCCACTTGATTTCCAAATGGCTCTCTCATGCTTTCCATTTTTGTGTTTGACAGCTCGAGATCTTCTCCATTACTGCCCTTCTCCAGCTTCATTTCCTTTTTCATTTTCCATTTGGTTGGCAGCCAGTCCTCCAACACCACTATTCTTTGACTCAGCTTCCACTCAATTTGTTGAATCGACTCGTCATTGACTCAAAATTTGACTCGGGATTTGACTCCGGGACTAACTTTATTAAATCCGCTTATTTTAATTATCTAAAACAAAAATACATATAAATCAATAATAATAGAATAAAACTCATATATATATATATAAAAATTACGGAAATAAACACAATATAAATGTGATAATGCTCAATAATAGTAAAATATAAATGCAATTTTTAGCATTTATCAACAAGGTCTACCACCACGGAGACACGTGGAGCATGATATATAGTTAGTAGGAGATGCTTCCCTACCTAACTTGGGTCTGTATCGTACCTCCACCATAAAAAATGATGAGATCTGATAGAAAATCCAAGTGTTATTGGAACGCGGAGTCATCAAACCAAGTTGTTCACCTTGTGGGTGCTAAGAAAGACGGCGGATGGAGAATGTGTATTGATTACAAGACGTTGAACAAGATTACCATCAAGAATCTGTATCCATTACCGATGATTGATGACCTGTTGGATCAACTACAAGGACCCACTTTCTCACTAAGTTGGACCTGAAGTCGGGTTATCATCAAGTTTAGGTTCATGAGGATGACACCTGGAAGACTGCATTCAAGACAAGGCAGGGGCTGTTTGAATGACTGGTATGCCATTTGGATTGTGCAACGCACCGGTAACCTTCATGCAATTAATGAATGAGGTATTGCGTCCTTTCATTGAAGATTTTGTTATAGTTTATCTGGATGACATTTTAATTTATAGCAAGTCATGGGAGGAGCATATTGTTCATTTGAGTAAGGTGTTTGGGGTGTTAAAGGAGATTCAACTCCAGCCGAATGGAAAGAAGTGTGGATTTGGGAAGTAATTGTTGGTGTACTTGGGTTTTGTAGTTGGGGCAGGAGAATTGAAGGTAGACCCTTCAAAGATTGAGGTCATTACTAAGTAGCATGTACCTCGATCAGTAACTGAAGTGAGGAGCTTCATGGGAGCTTGTCACTATTTACGGAAGTTCATTCGTCAATTTTCACAGATTGCAGCGCCTTTACATGCATTGACAAAGGCCAATCAGAAGTTTGTGTGGACGAAGAAGCAGGATGATACATTTCAGTTATTGAAGAAGAAGATTTCTGAAGCCCCAACATTGACATTACCAAATTTGCATCGCCCTTTTGAGGTTGAGGCGGATGCATCTACATATGCCTTGGGAGCTGTATTGTTGCAAGATGGGAAGCCCGTGACTTATCATTTTGAGATGTTTAATGGACCGGTGATGAATTACCTCATTTATGACAAGGAGATGTAAGCTTTGAACCAGATGGTAAAACATTGGTGGTGTATCTGTTGGGGAAGGTTGTCATAATCTGCACCGACCACAAACCCCTTCAGTTTTTACAAACTCAGTAGAAGTTGCAGCAAGCTCGTCATATGAAGTGGATGTCATATTTGCAACAGTTTAATCTGGTCATAAAGTACAAGAAAAGAGCCACGAATAAGCTAGCTGATATGTTATCTAGACCACCTACATAGAGGAGCTCCACTCTCACAGTAGCAATGCAAATCTAGCCTATGGCCCTTACTGAGTATGCAAAAGGGTATGACACTGATGAAGACTTCAAAACAGTGTTTGAGAAGCTACAGCAAGGTCAGACTATGGAGTTTGAACTGAAGGATGGGTTGATGCATAAGGGGTCACAGCTGTGTATACCGAAGGACAGGGACAGATTACAGTGGGTTAGAGAAGCTCATACCTCCCGAGTGCTGGTACACTTTGGGTTGAGAAAACACTACTTAATCTGCAGAGGTATGTCTTTTGGCCGAAGATGTGGCTAGATGTGGATAGATACATCAGAGGTTGTGTTCTTTGCAACACTTTGAAGCCATCGAACAGGAAGGTAGGACTGTATACTCTTTTACCAGTACCTACAAGACCCTGTGAGAGTATTTCGATGGACTTTTTGGGGGGTTTACCGAAAACCAAGTTTGGATATGATTATCTGTTTTTATTGTGGATCCGTTCAGCAAGATGGTGGAACTCATCCCTTGCAAGAAGACAGTGACAGGAGAGGCAGCAGCGAAGCTATCCTTTGACCATGTTTGGAAGCATTATCGGTTGCCTACGTCGATTGTTTCAGATTGAGATAGTCGATTCCTAAGTCACTGTTGGAATTCACTTTGGGGAATGATGGATACCAGGCTGAAGAGGAGCACGGCATTTCATCCACAAACTAATGGACAAACAGAAGTAGTAAACAGAACTATGGTGCACCTCCTTCGAGGCTACAACTCCAAGCATCCTAAGACTTGGGATACTAGTCTCTCTTATCTGCAGTTTACCTTCAATTGTGTTATTCATAGCTCGACACAGAAGTCACCTTATGAATTCTGTTTGGGTTATTTGCCTCAAAGCCCTTTTGATTTGGCTTTCACCTTTGGGGACGGTCAGTTAGAAGGAAAAGGAAGAAGATGACAGAGCTAGAGCTCAACGATTTCTAGAGAAGATAGCTAAGGTACATAGAGAAGTAAAGGCACAAGTGCAGTGTTCACAACAGAGATACAAGGACCAACATGATTGACATCGGGTGGAATGTACATTCCAAGAAAGTGATCTTGTTTGGCTGAAGCTGAGCAAAGAGCGGTTGAAGGGAGTAGGAAAGAAGCTGAAACCTATCAGATATGGACCGTTCAGAATCATCAAGAAGATTGGAGACAATGCATTCCAGTTGGATCTACCACCATATATGCAGATGTACTCAGTCATCAATGCCGAGAACTTGAAACTGTTTGAACCTTCTATGCTTGATGAAGATTCAAACAAGGAGACGCGACTACCATCCGTTGATTATTTGTGGGTAGAGCAGGAGGATCCACTGTCTGAAGATTTCATATTGGAGAAGAAGGTTATCGAGACTAGGCGACGAATGTATGATTCTTACTGGATCGGTAAGAAGGATCAGCTGCCAGGCCAGTCGCAGTGGTTTTGTCGGGAGAAGGGAACTAAGGAGTTCTCTCATTTGGAGTTTTGAAGATTTAGTGGAACCTAAATCCCCTGAACAGGGGGAGCCATGATCCAGAAGGATCTCCCATTATTGTAATTTCTTGTATTTTCATATTTTTCCTTGTTTTCTTATATTTTGTTTAAAGACTTAATAAAATGAAAAAAATAAGTCTTTAAGGGTACCAGTTGATGCACCAGTCAACTGGTACATTGTCTGGTGACTGTGCTGTGTTACATGTCACTTTTTGATGGTACCAGTTGATGCACCAATCGACTGATACATCATCTACCTAGGCTGTGAACAATACCAATCGATGTACTAGTCGACTGGTACATCATCTACGTAGGCGGTGAATAGTACCAGTCGATGTACCAGTCGACTGGTACATCATCTATATAGGGTGTGAATAGTACCAATTGACTGGTACATCAACTATCACCTGTCTCTAAGAACAAATTGTTCTCTGATAGTACCAGTTGATGTACCAGTCGACTGGTACATCATCTAGTACAGTCTGTGAATAGTACCAGTCGACTGGTACATAAAAACTGCCGACAGTTAGAGCAGTTTTCAACGGTTCTGGACAGTTTCTGCCCACTTTTATCCCTTTTTCTCTTTGTTTTTGTCAGTCTCCAACGTGTGGATGCACGCCAAGACTCGTTAATTGTACAATCCTTTGAGAAATTAAAGAAAAGTCCAAAAAGAGGAAGATCCATCTTCCCAAAATCCTGCGTCTCTCTTGATTCTCATGTTATGTTGTTGTGTTTTCTATCCATTGTCACCCAAACGTCCGAAATATCGGATCATTGACCATATGTCGATCTTGATTGCACCGAGGGGTTGGTGAGATATGACTGGTCTTGTTGACAGTGAAACCAAGTACATATTTCCAAGTTGGGTTCCAATTCACTGTCAACCTTCCTCAATAGGCTTCATATGTTTTAACCATTTGTTTTTGTAAGCCTAGGGATAGTCCTCTCTAAGGTGTAGGTACCACCTATAGTCATCTATGGTCATTTTACCTGTTTTGTTATGGTCATAACGATGAGCTTCAATCCGATGGAGCATGATCTTTTCTCTTGATCATCTTAAGTTTTCAAGCTTCCAGCAAGTGCTTCTTTCTAAATCATGGAATTAACAAACATAGGGGCTTGGCCAAGCTGAGGCACTAACACCACCTAAAGTCATCTATGGCCAAATACATGTTATTGTGATTGCCATGACGATAAACTTTGAACCTCGTGGAGCACGATCTTCATTCTTGATCATGTTGGGTCTTCAAACTTCTAGCAAGTGCTTTTTCCCGAGTTATGGAATTGACAAACATAGACTTGAAAAAGCCGGGGCACTAACATCATCTATCATAAACATGTTATCATACAACAATTTAAACACTCAAAAATCATGTAGTTTTCTATGAGAATAGTGTCTAACATAGTTATCTACAATAAATGCCTTTTCTTTCCTAAAAATGATACCCCCGTCAATCGATGTCTAGAGCACCGAGCCGCGAAGATATGTAGCCACACCGCCGGCAAGTTCATGCTCAGTTACCCAGTCCATATATACACCTCGTACTAGTGCCCTCCATGAGTTTGGTACTTCAGACAACAGCGTGAGTTAATTTGATATGCACAATACACCACTCAAATGCACATCAAATATGGATTAAATACAATGTTCAACCCAAATTAAACATCTCTCGTATGATCATAATTAAATTCTCACTCAACTAAAATGGATTCCTAAGTCCTCCCGCATGGAATCATACATAAATCAACAGTTGGTATTTAACAATACTATGCTGAAAATAAACACAGTTTATATTGACTGAAATTCAAGTAGTGTAAACAAGTTCTATCAGTTACCGTACTCTTGGGTCGGGTACATCTACCCTCTACTTATCATTTACCGTATAAATGTGATGCAGACTGGGTAGGATAAGACACCTACTCAATCGCTAAAGCAAAAGAAAAAACACAATCAAGTAATTTTGGTTGTGGAAGTCGACAATAAATCACATGAACTTAATGCAATCCGGGGACTTAAGATAACTCAACCCATGAAAGCCAATGAGCACAACAAACTCACAAGAATTAAATGGGCTTGTTCTGCAAAGATCTGAATGGGCCTACACTGTATGCACACAAACAGATCCAAGAAACTGCTGTCGAAATTGCTAGGTTCCAGTAGAGACGTCTGTCTTCAACTCTTAGGCCTATCCTTGAATTCCCACGACAATGTCTTCTAAAACTTGGCTGGAGCTTCCAACTGGATCACCGTCCACTCTTGGGAATGATTCCAAGCTCTGACAATATTGCTGCCTAGTTTCCACTACAGTCACGCAGATCAGATTTCACAAGAACCGCTAAAAAAAAAAGATCAGATTTCACAAGAGTATGCAAACCACTGCAATACTCAGATTCAAAAAAACTACTATCTGCAGCCAAGAATTCGAAAACAAACCACCGTTGGCTAAAGATAAAAATCAAATTTTATTATCAAAATCACTCTTCTAATTACAAACTACAATTCCTCTTAAATAGAAAAGAACACCGATCCTAATGCCTATTTTCTAGGGAGCCGACCCTTCCCATACACACGTCACAACAATTCAGAAACTCTAATTTGAAATCCCAAACGTAAGCTAATCCTAAACTAATTATGACTCTTTGAAATAAAAATAGAATTATCTAAGTTTGGCTAATGTCTAATCCTAAAGGAATTAGAAATTTGCCAATCTGGTTGCCGCTTCAAGTCCATACGTCCATTTTCTGTAAATGGCGTTAGGACTCCTAACGTATCATCCCAACTCTATGCGTATTTCCTTCAACACATCGTTAAACGCACACATACATGTATTCCAATCGGAATTCCAGTTGGAAATTTGATCTATCTCAAGATCACCAACTGACAACCAGTTAGCATTTAGGAATAAGTAGTTTTCGTTCTCCGTTTTGAGTTAAACTGTCAAAACGTTAAAACCGAGTAAATAAATCATACACTAATAAGAAAGAGGTTTAAAATAAACACATAAGCAGTCAAATACATGAATTTTAATAAAAATAATATAATTATCAGTTTAATAAAATTTTACAAAAATTATGATTTTACCACTGGCACTATTCACCGAACAGTGTTACTGTTCATTGAAGAGCATTACTGTTCATTGGACGCTTAAAAATACTGTTCATTGAAGCGCCTTACTGCAAATTGGACGCTTAAAAATGATGAGCAGTTTTTTTTTCCAATTTTCGGGTATTTTGTTCTTTGATTTTTCACAGAAAATCTATAGAGTACTTTTCTACCAAAATTTAACCAGAGTTTTTACTAAGTAAGATCTAGGAATGAAAAATAATAAACCAAGGAAAAGACTTACATAGGTTTGCTGAAAAATTAACATAAAAGAGCTACTTGCAAAGCCTTGAAATGAAGTTGCAGAAAGAGAAACTAAGAAAGAAAATGATTTGGAATTGGTGTTTTCAAATGAAGCTTACGGCTTCAATTTATAGACTTTCAAAATCCTTCTCAAATGAACCCCATCAGCTCATCTTGGTGATGAGGTGGATGGCATGAGTCACAACTCAAAACCAATTTTGCTTCTTCCACCTAAATATCTACTTTCAATCTTATCCAAACTCCAAGATTAGATTTTGTAAATTGGACATGTTTAGAGAATAAGTTGACAAAATCGGACTCCGCTATCGCGTTGAGAACGTGGGTTTTAGCTAAGGTGACAAATTAGATTTTCATGTCGTTAACCAAAAATCCCCTATTTTTACAAATTTACTTTTCATAAAAATATGCCGTCGAAGTTCTCTTAATCTTTGAAACCCATTTTCTAGTGTTTTAAAATATTAACTTAATATTCTAAAAATACCATAAGTTTAGTTACAACACAGATTGATTGTGATTCAAGTTTGTAAATTTTTGGATCACCGGGTATCCGAAATGTAATGCCCCGCCCTTTTACACTCGTTTTCTGAAAATCAAAGTCTATTTTTTTTTTTTAAATAGAAAAGTGAAAGAGAGCAGGACGTCACGACGAGAGCTAAGTCCGAGCTTTTAAAGCTCGATCCTTAACTGGCCAACCATACGTGTGCATGGACTAAGTCCATGAATACGGTTCACACGTGATAAGTTATACATGAGGATTAAATCGTAACTGCGGAATTATAATAGAACCTAATTCTATTCCATTTTAGATAGCAAAGTAGTCCGTCATTTATCAATGACTATCTTAACATGAATATCCAAAATAAACCATTCAAACCATAGCAAAATATTTAAGTTGTTACATGCCCAAATGCTAGCTACTCAAATTACATAGTCTATGAGTAACGTAATCAAAATATAAATTAGACACATCCAAGCTCCTATGCTTGGCTCCGATCACGCTCTTTGTTCCTTTCATTTCCTGTGTCAGAAGTAAGGCGTTAGACAACACGCCGAGTAGGTACTCTACATAGGGTTAATACATGGTTAGTACAAATCATATATAACAACATGGTATCAAAAACCATGTAAAACAATGCCATGCCATGGTGTTGTATGCAATGAGTCCCACCCATCACAAACACATGTAACCTCTTGATGGAATTTCCCTCATCAAGGTATCCCCACAGTTGCCTTACAAACGCCCCCACGGAGTGTGTTCTCCGGATACTTCTTGATAGATAATGCACATCAAGGTCTTCCCACGAATGCCTTACGGATGCCCCGACGGAGCGTGGCCTCCGGTTACAAACATCCCTCCCATGCCATGCATGAGATGTAATGAACATATGCTATGTAATAATATAATCATAACATTAAAACCTCATATTTGAAACATCTCATTTTTACAACATAAACCATCAAATTAAGAATGAAAACCATCATACATAACCCATGGTTTCAAAGAGGTAGAATCCTACCAAAGACCACTAAGGTGACCTTGCGTTTTAATCCGGCAACCGCTCACGATCGTGCACCCCTTGTGGGGTCCCATTACCTTGTAACATGTCAATCAATCAATCCCATATTCCATTTGATTTACAATTAAGTCTAAATCCATAAACACAACTTTGTGGGGTTCGGCCATACACCATGACCGAACCTCACTCACTATGTTTTAGTCCCTCCTTTGATTTATTAATCAATCACCCCTAAGTTAATCATTTAAACACTTACTCCACAAAATACACCTTAGTGGGGTTCGGCCGTACAACATGGCCGAACCTCACCATCTTGGTTTTGTGCCCTTCTTTTCAATCCTTTGATCTTTTAAATTAAGTCCAAGATCATGCCATCCCTGATTCATAAAACCAAACACTTATAAGTTAATCATCTAAGCTTATTAACACCTTAAATCCATAAAACATTCCCCATGGGGTTCGGCCATACACCATGGCCGAACCCATGGTCCATCATTTTCACCTATTTACATCTTTGCCATTATCCATCCATGGCTAATTACTTGGTTTATTTACATATGACCTAAGTCCCAAAAATGATCCATACATGATTCCTTAATCCAAAAACATAGAACCATCAATGATTTCTAATCATGTTTAAATCTCCAAATGGCCCATTAAAATGGTCCATGGGGTTCGGCCATACACCATGGCCAAACCCATGATGCCTTATTTCCATGTTCTCCATTAAATTAATTTACCATCTTAAGTTCATAAACAAGTCCCTCCATGGTTGATCCTTTTAAAGACCTATTAAGATCATTAACCAACTTCCATGGTTTTCATCCTTCAAACACCATCCAAGCCAATGATACTCTACCATGGGGTTCGGCCATACAACATGGCCGAACCCTATGGTTCATCATTTCCATTAAACTAAATGATACATCCATTTAACCCTTTAAAACCTTTTAACATCATAAACATTCATCTATGATTTTCCATCCTTTAAATCCATTATAATGCACTAATATCCTTTCCATGGGGTTCGGCCATACAACATGGCCGAACCCTATGGTTCCTTGTTTTCCTTAAAACATATATGGTTTGATCCTTTGATGATTCTCCTACATACATCATTTTGACTCATTTAAAATCCTTAATTTCTTTTCATGGGGTTCGGCCATACAACATGGCCGAACCCTATGATTCATCATTGAGTCTTTAGCCATAATAAAATTAGGGTTCGGCTTTCATGTCCTTGACCCTCTTTTCTTAATTATGCAAACTTAATCATGTACTTACCGATTCCGCGACTTCTCCGATTTCTTTCACTCCTTCTTGCTCCTTTCCTTCCTTAGCCTCTTCTTCCTTCCTTCTTGGTCTTTAGCCGAGATTGATCTTGATGGAATCCCTTGGAGTGGTTCGGCCAAGAGGTATGGATTTGAGAGAGGGAGAAAGAGAGAAACTTGAGATAAAACTCTAAGTCCTTTGTCTTGATAGGGAATCGGCCTTGAGTGAGAGGGAGAGAGTGAAATGAAACTACACTAAGTGTTCTTGTCTTGAGGAGTGATTCAGCCAAGAGGGAGAGGGAGAGAGTGACTTGAAACAAAACCCTTTCCTTGATTAATGAGGGTTGGCCAAAGGTGGTGTCCCTTGGTGGCACTCCTTTGTAACTCCCATGCCCTTTCACCTCCCTCCTTTATGTTTCATTTGGGGGTTTCATCCATGAGATGAAACACCCATGTCTCCAACGGTGTAAACCTTGTGTGACCTTGTGTAACCTCCACAAAACCGTCACCTCCCATTGATGTTCCATTTTGGAGTTTCATCCCATGAGATGAAACTCCCATTCTAACGTGGATGCCTTGACTTGGATTGTGTAACCTTCTACCTCCCATTGATGTTCCATTTTGGAGTTTCATCCCATGAGATGAAACTCCTATTCCAACGTGTATGCCTTGAGTTGGTTTTTGAAACAACCAAACACCTTCAACTTCACACTCCACTCACTTAACATGAAGGTCCCATTAACTTCCCATCCAACTCACCATAACTCAATTATTTTTCATTCTTTTAAATTCAACTCACTTAACTCACTTAAAATCAACTCAATAACATAATTCAATTTCCAACTTAATTCAGCCCCAATTAAGTAAGCTTGAACTCACTTGGTGGTCAACCAAGTCAACCACGACCCATTGGGTCCCAATTGGGCATTTTAATCCAATTAACAATTCTGACCCAATTAAATAAATCTCACCCATTTAATTCAATTGAACCATATCCACCATCAGTTGAGTCTTAATTGGGCAATTGACCCAACACCTTACCCATCTAAGGTCCATATCCATTAATTCACAAATTAAATGGCGAAATTTCATATATATTGATAACTTGAAAATCTAGGGTGTTACACTAAAATCAGGGCTTTTAGATAATGTCCATCTAAACATCGTATTTCGAGTAAACGTTAGAAAATTCCGGAAATACCATTGAGTAGAATACTCAAAGACATAGAGTGTGTGAAATTTTAATTTCCAAATTGGCCATTAGAGTGGTCTCATACCCTCTGACAATTTTAAAGTCACTATTCATGATTTTCAAGTAAAACAAAAGACATTATATAATGTCCAAAATGTCCTCCGAACTTCGTCGGACTGGATCACTAAGCAATTGTGCTTCGATTTGGTCATATTTGATCTTTTCAGGAAGCTCTCTTTGTACTCTATCATGTTAACCGGTCACAAATCCGAATTAACGGTTCTAAAAATTTGTCATTTTCTAATTAAGGGTTAGGTTATTACATCCTACCGGTTTTAATAAAATTCAACTCGAATTTTAAACAATAATTCGACCTTTTTCCACAAATAGATGGGATACAACTCCCGCATCGTTGACTCACGCTCCCACGTCGTGTTGTCCGTCCCATGATGCCTCCATAGTACTTTCACCTGTGGTATCATCTTCCTTTTAAGTTGTAGAGTTCTCGTAACCTGGATTTCTACTGGCCCAGCATCGAAAGTCACGTCCTCCGTGATGTCGATGTCATTCCAATTCAACAAATGTGACGGATTTGGTTCATATTTCCTCAACATTGACACATGAAATATATTATGTACTCTATCTAAGGTTAGAGGTAAATCCAAGCGATAAGCCACTCCACCGATCTTATCCAAGATCTCAAAGGGTCCTATGTACCTTGGCGATAACTTTCCTTTACAACCAAACCGTCTAACTCCATGACGAGGTGCGACGCGGTGCAACGCATAAGAAAATATGGTCACCCACTGAGAATTCGAGAGGTCTACGCCTCATGTCGGCATAACTCTTTTGTCAACTATGCGCTATCTTGAGACGTTGACTGATAACTTTGACTTGTTCCGACGTCTCTCTGATCATTTATGGCCCTAACAATACTTTATCTCCAACTTCAGCCCAACATAACGGGTGATCTGCATGGTCTACCACAGAGAGCTCCGTATAGCGCCATCTGAATACTGGACTGAAAACTATTGTTATAGAAAAATTCTATCAACGCGAGATGATCTTCCTAACTACCCTGCATATCCATCATGCAGGCTCTCAACATATCTTCCATAGTTGAATAGTTCACTCAGACTGATCGTCGGTTTGAGGGTGGAAAGAGGTACTGAAACATAATTGTGTACCAAGCTCCTTCTGTAAACTACCAAAATTTGGATACGAACCATGGGTCACGAGCCGATACTATACTCACTGGTACACCATGTAGCTTGACTATCTCCTTTATGTATTGTTTACTCAAAGGTACTAAGGAGTGTGTCACTTTTATCGGCAGAAAATGGGTAGATTTGGTTAGTCTGTCCACTATCACCCATATTGAGTCGTTTCCTTTAGATGATTTAGGAAAATCAACAGCAAAATCCATGGTGATATGCTCCCATTTCCATCTGGCTACTGGGAGATGTTTCATTTTCCCTCCTGGTCTCTGGTGCTCAGTTTTTACTTGTTGACAAATCAAGCATTTAGACACGAAATGTGCCATTTCCTTCTTCATTCCACTCCACCAGAATTGACGTCGCAAATCACTATACATCTTTGTACCCACGGCATGAACTGGGAAACGAGAGTAATGGAAATGATCGAGCACTATTTCTCTACGATCTTCCCTCTCTGACAAGAATAATCTGTCAGTGAAGGTTAGACCTCCATCAGTCCTAATATTCTAGTCCTTCAAACAACTCCATCTATCAATTGAGTCCGTATCTTGATAGATTCTGGGTCCCTTTGTTGTGCTTTCAACACAAGACTCATAAGCTTTGGCTGTCTGATCTCATTCTGTGCCTGAACTGATTTATCGTATTCTACTAATTGTAGGTCAAACTCACCCATTGTACTCAACATGTTCCACTGTAAAGATGTCATAAAGCTAAATTGCAACGAGTCTCCTACTCAAGGCATCTGCTACTACATTTGCTTCTCTTGGATGGTAGGAGAGTTCAAAATCATAGTCCTTTAAATATTCCATCCATCACTTTTGTCTCATGTTCAAATATTTTTGAGTGAACAAGTACTTGAAACTGTGGTTATCATAGAAAACATTAAATCTCTCACCAAACAAATGATGTCTCTAGAGTTTTAATACAAACACTATAACTGCTAGTTCAAGATCATGAGTCGGGTAATTTTGCTCATGTCGTTTCAATTGCCTAGAGCCATAGGCTGCTACTCTACCTTCTTACATTAGGACGCATCCTAACCCACTATTTGAAGCATCGCAATATACTGCAAATCCTTGTCCTTGCTCCGGTATAATCAATATAGTAGAGGTGGTTAACTTTTCCTTCAAATCTTGGATACCTTTTCGCACTCCTCATTCCATTTGAATTTCACGTATTTTGTTGTCAACTTTTGTCATTGGAACAACAGTCTGGGAGAAACTTGGTTAAATTCCTTTAATACCCAGCTAATGTAACACCCCGCCCTTTTTCACTCGTTTTTTCCCGTAAATTCAGAGTATATATTTTTTTTTATAACAGAGTAGAGTGATAGAGCGTGGGACGTCACGACGCGAGCTAAGTCCGAACTTCCAAAGTCCGACCCTTAACTGGACAACCCTATGTGTGCATGGACTCAGTCCACTAAAATGGTTCACACATATCATTATCAAGATGCGAAATAAAAATCATAATCTGTGGAATCATAACATCAAAATTCGGAAACATAATAGAACCAAGTTCTATTCCAATCGGATAGCAAAGTACGTCAAGTCCTTGTCCAAAATTAAAACATCATAATTATCCAATAAATCATTCGACCGTCTAAGTTATTACATTCCGAAATCCAAATACTCAAATGCAAGTTCATGAGTAACATTATTCAAAATTAGTAAAATAAGTCTTCCAAGCTCCTATGCCTGGTCCGTCTTACGTTCATCGTTCCCTTGAATATGTGTATCATCAACTAAGGTAGAAGTAGGGCGTTAGAACAACGTGCCCAGTAGGTATTCCGATTACGGCTAACACATGGTTAGTACAAAACATATATTATAACATAATAAAATAAACCAGCTAAAATCCATGCCATGCAATGATGACAAATATGCAATGAGTCCCACCCATCACATGTACATAAATGTACCCACCACATAGGTCTTCTGGACTCCCCGGAGGAGTGTGGACCCTCCGGTTTCTTCCTGATAGAAAAGCACATCGAGATACAGCACATAGGTTTTTTGGACGCCCCGACAGAGTGTGACCCCTCCTGTTATAAATCCTCCACCCCATGCCATGCATGAGATGCCAATGAAATACATGCTATTTTAATAACATAATCATAGCATTTAAAATCACCTTTTGAAACATAATCAATCCATGCTATTTAAACAAGTTAAACATAGCATTTGAAATTCAATAATAAAACATACCCTTTGAAACATATTTTTGTCAAACATAAGATAAAACAAAGTACATAAACCATGGTTTCAAAGAGGTGGAATCCTACCAAAGACCGTTCACGAGTCCTTGCGTTTCCGTAAAAGATTAGATCACCGATCTCGTACCGCTTGCAAGATCCCGTTACCTTATAACATAATAATAAATCAAAACCAAATCCCACTTGATTTACCACATTTATAGTCCATTAACCAAACTTGTGGGTTCGGCCATACCCATGGCCGAGCCTCACCCTTTTTGTTCATTTATCCCATTAATTACCAAAATGCCATTAATCTAAACCATAGTCATTTAAATCTACCATAATTAGACCCTATAAATTTCCTTAACCAAACAAGTCCATCAAACACAACTCATGGGGTTCGGCCATACACCATGGCCGAACCCATAATCCTCCACTTTGGCATGTAATTACCATTTTGCCACTACCTTCATCAATAATTCATAACACATGTTTGTATCCTTCCCTTTATTTAAAAATATACAAAGATAACTCATAAAAAAACAGGTTCATAATTCGATTCATCAATCAGCTCTTGACCATGAATTAAAATGCCATTTGATCCCTTAATTTGGACCATGGGGTTCGGCCATACACCTTGGCCGAACCCTATGGTGTATAGTTTCCAAATTAAACTCCACCTTTCCATAATTGGAAGGTTTCCTTAATTAGACTCCACCTTCTATTATAAGAAGGTTTTCATATTTAAACTTACTAAAATTAGCAACCTCCTTCCATAAATGGAAGGTTTCCAAATTAAGTAAACCCTTCCATAATTAGATTGTTTCCATAAATAACTTACTCCTTTCCATAATTGGAGTGCTTTCCAATTTAGCAACTCCTTCCATATTTGGAAGCTTTCCTAATTAAGCAACCACCTTCCATAACTGGAAACTTTCTAAATTTAGCAAACACCTTCCACACTTGGATAGTTTCCAAGTTTAGACAACATCTTTCCATAATTGGATGCATTCCAATTTTAGCAACCAATTCTAAAATTGGATAGTTTCCTATTTTAATCTCCATTCCAAAACTACTCCATGGGGTTCGGCCATACACCATAGCCGAACCCTATGGTTCATGATTTTGGCCATTAGTTTAGATCCATTAAAAAAATCAATCACCAATCCATAAAATATTTGGTGGGGTTCGGCCATACACCTGGCCGAACCTCACCCCTTCTTTTCATTACTTTCGATCAAACAACTTGGCCATGATACAATCATGGTTCTGCCATGACATGGCTGACCCACTTCCCTATCCATATCTCCTTTTTAAAATTATCAAACTCTCCCATGGGTTTTTCATCATTCAAATTTATAAATATAAACCATACATTCCCATGGTTTTTATCATTAAGTCACCATGTCTTTCCATGATCTAAAAATCTAAAAACATAAACCCAATCGCTATACAATTTCCTTCCATGGTTTTCAATCCTCCAAAGCCCATGAATTAAACACTTCTTTCCATGGGGTTCGGCCATGCACTATGGCCGAACCCTATGGTTCTTTCTTTTCCATTTAAATTATTAAAACATCATCCAAACTTCTTCCATGGGGTTCATCCAAAAACCATGGCCGAACCCTATGGTTCTTTGGTTTCATAAATAACATTATTCAATCAAGATACTAACCTCTTTCCGATTGATTTTCTTGTTCTTCCCTAGCTTAATCTTTCTCTTCCAATCTTCTTCTCCTTTCCCCTTGCTGGCCGAACAACCCTCTTGCTGGTTGCTTTTTCTTCTCCTTACTCTTGCCGTGATAGATAATGAGAGATTGAGAGAGATAGGGAGAGTTCGAGTATGGGGTTGCAAAACCGTGCACCCCCTTGTGTCTCTCCTTTTATTATTTTCCCTTGATCCATATTTAGGAAGTGCTTAAGATAGCCACTCCCTCCCCTTTGGCCGTGCACCCCTTGTAGTATTTTTAGTCATTGCCTTAGATGGCAATACTGTGTGGCCTTTCTTTGTTTATGTGATGGCCGACCTCCCTTGCTTAGATTAGAATTTGTCTAAGATAAAACATGCCCCATTGCCGTGTGCCCTTGTGTTTAATTTAAACATTTCTTTTAATTAATTTAAGATTGTATGCATTCCCTTTTTAAAATATCCCATGCGCATAATCTTGGATATGATAATCCCTCTACACGGCCAAGGCAATCTTTTATTTTTAAATTTAGATATAATGCATCATTAAAATAATTCAACCCATTTAAATTTTAATAAGATCAATTCCACCATTGATTGGGTCCTAATTGGGTCATGGCCCAATTCTTTATCCATTTAAGATCAAATCTAAAATTCACAATTAAAAAAAATGGATAAATTTCATAAAAATAATAAATTGAAAATCCGAGGTGTTACAGCTAATCCCAAAAGACCTTTTATTTCAAAGATGTTTGTTGGTCTCTTCCAACTCATTATTGCCTCAACCTTGGCAGGATCCACTGTGATTCCATCCAGAGTCACTACATGTCTCAAAAATTGGACTTCTGTCAACCAAAATTTGCATTTGCTGAACTTGGCATACAACTGATTATCCCCTAAAGTCTGTAACACTATTCTTAAGTGTTGCTCATGTTCTTCTTCAGTTGACAAAAATATCAAAATATCATCAATGAATACAACTACAAAAATTCCAAAAAATGACCGGAAAACTTTATTCATAAGATCCATGAATGTGCCCGGTGCATTCGTTACCCCAAATGGCATCACTAAAAATTTGTAATGACAATACTGAGTTTTGAACGTAGTTTTAGGGATATCTTAATCTCTAACCTTAACTGATGGTAACTTGATATCTGTGGCGACGGATACTTATTCTTGATAGATACCTGGTTTAGCTTCCGGTAATCTATACACATTCTTAAAGTTCCATCAATTTTCTTGGCGAAAAGAGCTGGCACTCCCTAAGGTGACGTACTTGGTTGTACAAAACCAATCTTAAGTAGCTCATCCACTTGGATCCGCATCTCCCGTTGCTCTGTTGGTGCCATCCTATATGGTGGTATGGTGGAAATATGCAATGTTCCAGGTTGTAGATTTATTAAAAATTCTCTCTCTCAGTGTGGATGTAGACCGCTCAATTGGTCTGGAAAAACATTCATGAATTCACACACCACTCGAGGTATCACTAAGTTTACACCTCCTATGTCTTCCTAACCTATATATACTATTTAGATGCCCACCTAGACTAGAGTTTCTTACACTAAGCCCTTGATAAGGTTTCAATTTTTCCAAAAATTGATCCCTCCGTGAATGCCCTAATACCGTCCTTTTATAGCAATCTAACACAATCCTATGTTTTGAAAGCCAATCCATACCCAAAATAACATCAAAACTTGTCATTCTTATCACTAATAAGTCAAATCTTAAATTCTGCCCACCAAGTCTTATGATAGAAGACTTACACATATGATTAACTATCACTTTTTTCCCTAAAGGTGACTTTACCTTCAGTTGAGGTTGTCCACGTTCCCTCCCTTAATTGGACCTTTGCTGTGAAAAGTTGGGCACTGATCATCCCTTGAAGTCTGAGGTGAAGCCCTTCCATATCCTAGCTGCATGACAGACTGAGATGGCCTATTATTCTAAGTTGACCCCACACTGCCTACATCCCTGGAATTTGTATAGTCCCTTGTTATATGCCCTGGTTGTCTACAAATGTAGCACATTCGCTCCCCATGCACCTTTGGGTTCTGTCACTACCTAGAAGTATGTCCTGGTTGTTCACAAGAAAAACATATGACTTGTTGTCTCACTCCTGATTAACTTGACTGCCCTGTTGCTGATTAACTATTCTTAAAAGGATTTCCTTTGAATTTCCTCTTCCTATTTCCAGATTGAGATGGCCTCTAGGAATTTCCTTGCTGAGATAAACATTGGTTGGAACTAGATCCATCTACTGCCTCAATCAATGATCATAAAAGTAATTCCATACTGATATGACATACGAGAAGGAAAAATAAAATCAAACACTTTTACATACTCCTTCTATTACAAGCAGTATTTACAAACAAGATGAGGGTCTCATACTATGGCCACTCATGCAAACAAATGAACTCGTAAAACAACTAATACAACCCACTAGAAACTATCTCCACCAACTACGACCTTCCTCTCTCTCTCTCCCCAACCTTTGCCTCATTGACCTTCCAGAGGAGGATGACAAGTAGAAGTGGTTAGATTTTGGGCACATAGTCATCACATGGGTATTCTGACCATATATTCTACATCCAAAACTCCCATCTTCCATTGAGTACAGGTAATCAATAATTGCGTGACTCTAAATTTTGTACCTATGACATTCTTCATCTACCAAATAAGTGCAGTCATCTTCTAAATGACCCGGTTGCCCACACAAATCACAAAGTGTTGGTTGTGAAGGTCCAGCTATACTAACCTTAGGTCGTGGAATATGTTTCCACTCTAGGTTTTCAGATTGACAATCTAAGAAGGAAAGTACCCTAACTGGAGGTGAAGTTGATGGTGTATACTCAAGGCCAACCCTGAGATTTCAGGGGGCCCTAGGCGAACTCTTAAGATGGGCCTTTTATACACTCACAAAAAAGAAAATCATATATATTTGTTTTTACAAAGTGTGAAACATCCAAATAAAATATCATAATCAAATTTATAATAAAGTACTATTTAAAATTTATTATTCTATGATTTTGTGATGCGAAGTTACTAATTAAATTACCATATTCAAGTTTTTTAACATTTCTTTTTCAATAGATAAATAGCTAATCCATTCAATCTTTTTTCTGACATTGTAGACCGAAGATAAAATTTTATCAGTTTCAACATTGAAAAACTTCTTTCTGTAGGGGCAACTGTAACTGATATAGTCAATATTATTCTATAAACAATCTATGCATTTAGAAAACAACAATTCATTTTTTTTATATAATTTAGCACATCAATTGTTTCTTTTATTTCTTTTGGTACTACATCTTTTATTATATTCGAGTACGACACTAATGTCAATTCTCATTTGAAGCAAAGATATTATTATTATTTTAATTTTTCAATTTTTATGAATTTTTATTCCATTTTAAAATTTATCTTAATTATAATGATTTAAACTTGTATATTACATCTAATAAAATCTACATTGATCAAATAAATAAAACTATGTTTTTTCATCTTTTCAAATTTTAAAAGTTTTAAATTATTTTTAATTCAAAATTACCAACTCAATATATGTTTCTCTTTCGTTCTATTTAGATGATACATTTGCTTTCAAATATTCATTATTAATTAAAATTATTGTTATTTTCATTATTATTATTAAAATCAATAATAATAATTATTATGATTGTTAGTATCATTATTTTAAGTTTTTAAGAAATCCATGTTTTAAATTGAGTAGAAAAATTATCAATATATAAATTTCCAATTTTGAGTGTTTTAAATTCGAATAGTTAAAAATAGTCAAATGATTTCAAGTGGTAGTAACTTAAAAGTCATAAACGAGATTAGCTAGGATTTGAAGGCTGCTCTATTTAGATGATACATATATTTTAAACGATTCTTTATTAATTAAAATTATTGCTATTTTCATTATTATTATTAAACTCAATAAAAATGAGAATTATAATAATTATTATTATGATTGTTGCTATCATTATTTTAATTTTTTAAGAAACCCATGTTTTAAATTGAGTAGATAATACATATATTTTAAAAGATTTTTTATTAATTAAAATTATTGTTATTTTCATTATTATTATTAAACTCGATAAAACTGAGGATTATAATAATTATTATTATGATTGTTACTATCAACATTTTAATTTTTTAAGCAACATGTTTTATGCAGATTTGAACCCGGGTCCCCTAAGTTATTGTTTTCAAAGTTAAAAATAGTTAAATGCAACTCGAATTTGAACCCGAGTCCCCTACGTGGAAGGCAAGTATCCTAACCGGACTAAATGACAATGGATTTTTACTATTTAACATATAACAAAAGAGTTTCTGGACTTGGGGGCCCTAGGCAGCGGCCTACTTCGCCTATAGCTAGGGCCAGCCCCGTGTATACTCTGGGTTGTCCAATTCACTATCAGATGAATTTTTTATTGGACCAGCACTCCCTTGGACGCTTTGTTTGCTAACAGAGATTGGAGTTGGAATTCTTGCAGGACCAGTCGTCCTGTAGTCCTTAAGTAACCTATTGTGGTTGGTGAGTCCCGCCAATATCACTAGAGTAGTAGCTATCAGATCTATTCCCAGATCTGAAACTGCCTTTATATAATCTGGCCTTCCTCGATATGCGTCATTTCCATGGACAAGAGGTGAATCAGACATGTCTGTGTAACAAAAAGGATGTATATTAGTTCATCAAGTCATAACATGATATCTGTAACGCCCCGCCCTTTCCGAGAATTCAGAGTCTAATTTTTTTTTTAAAATAATAATAAAACATTGGAAGAGAGCGGGCGGCGTCACGACGCGAGTTAAGTTCAGACTATACTCTTTGTTTTCTTTTGTTTCTGGGAATTTGATCATGCATAATATCATGTACTTTGTTTGGGAAGATTGCCAAATCAACACTCTTTGTTTTCTTTTGTTTCCGGGGAAATCTCTAAATTCCTGTTGTTTGTTTTTCAGTGTGGGAGTTTCAGGGGAGTATATCCTACTTTGTTATGTTTGATATGTCCAATTATGATGACTGTACTCTACTTTGCTATCTTTCATTGTCATTCTCAGATTGATTGTTCAGTCTGAGTCACTCGAAGTAAATTAATCCGGCCCCCAGTCAGTCGATTCCGAAGAGTCGGTCAGTTGGGATTCTTATCCGTCAGTGAGAAATGAAATCGTCTTAATCTTAGTTCGATGATTCAACTTCCCGTTTCGCTCTGATACCAACTGTAACGCCCCGCCCTTTCCGAGAATTCAGAGTCTAATTTCTTTTTTAAAAATAATAATAAAACATCGGAAGAGAGCGGGCGGCGTCACGACGCGAGTTAAGTTCAGACTACTCAAGTCTGAACCTTAACTGGCCACCCATGTGTACATGGACTAGACCATGATAATGTAATCACACATGGAACTAACATCAACATGCGGAATAACCTAGATTAACTGCGGAATAGAAAGACTAGATAGCAAGTAACAGTCTCAAACATTAATTAACATAAATCAACCATCCAAAGTTATTAACCTAATCAAACCATAGCAAGTAATGACTTATTACATGTCCAACAAAATATAGTTCAAATGACAGTAATAAAAAGAAGTCCAGTCCAACATTCAAGCGCTTAGGCTTGGCTCCTCTCCCGGTCAACGACCTTTTCTTTCCCTTTCCTTGTACCTGCATTCTCCTCTGAGGATAGAATTAGGGCGTTAGATCAACGCGACCAGTAGGCTCCCGATCAGGGCTACCACGTGTTAGCATATAAAACATGCATATATATCATATTACATGATCATCAAAAACAGGTAAAACAATGCTATGAAGTATGCACATGCAATGAGTCTCTCCCATCATGTACATTCATAGCCATCACTTGACGTGCCTCGCATCGTCAAGGTAGATCACAATACACTTCCATCTCTTCATCATTGAATTGACTCATATCACATATTAGTCCTCCTGGTGGGACTCTCATTGCCTAAGGAGACCATTGTGACTATGATCATCATGTTACTCCTCCTGGCGGGACTCTCATTGCCTAAGGAAGACGTAACCCATAATTGCAACACTGTAGAACCTCAGTCGTCATCCCATGTCCATGCATGAGATGCCAATGCTTTGTATGCCATTTGTAAATGCATAATTCATCATTCAAAATATGGTAAGTAATAGTATGTCAATAACTCATAAAACCCTTCATGAAAACAGGTGTAAATGTGGTTACAAGTAGGTAGGAAACCTACTTGAAAATTCACTTCAGTACTTGATCTTTCTTTAGCGTCACCTGATCACGACTCGCTCGTCGTTCAACTTCCGGTACCTTATTATGTAACAGCAAATCAATACTTAATCTACTTGATTCCTAATCAAGTTTAGGTCTCATATACCATCTTGTGGGGTTCGTGTCCGTACATCCAACCCTATGATCATTTCCATCATTGATCATTCTATCAATAATTACATTTATGCCATTTAGGCTAACCTTTAGTTTTACCATATCTAAACCAATTTAGTGGGGTTCTTCATTCATCACCTTTAATCCCATTTATTACTTAACCCAATCCTATCAAATAATCATTGATGGGGTTCAGCCATACTACTTCGCCGAACCACATCCTATGGGTTTTTATCCCACTTTCCATCATCATCAATGGTTGATTGTTTTCTTACACATAGTCCATAATTTATCATGTATGTTTCCTTAATTAAAACAATCATAAACTCCCATCCAAAACAGCCCATTTATTTCAAAATAGTCCCATGGGGTTCGGCCATACTCATAGCCGAACCCTAGGGTTCACTTGATCCAATCATCACCATGATCACTCATGGTTTAATCATGCTAACTCAACCATGAATTAAACATGGTTCAGCTGCATAATAATCCACCAAAACAGTAACACGTTAATCCATTTATTGCTATAAGAACACTATAACTTCATATGGTTTTTAACTCCCCAGAAACATGAAAAACTTACATGGGGCTCGGCCATCCAAGGTGGCCGAACCCTATGTCTATGTTTTGGTCTTTCAAACATATTTTTGGTGTCACTTATTCATAAAAACATCAGCACATCATTGCTGCACTTTAACCTCTCAAAACCATCTAATAAATTCATTACTTTGTCCAAATAACCATAACACCTCATGGGATTCGGCCATCCAAGATGGCCGATCCCATGGTCCATCTTTCCAGTTTTAATCCACTGTTTTAGATCAGTAATTTAACCATAACATTACCTTGGTTCAGCCATATATTGGCCAACCAAAATCAGTAAATAATCTTCATGTAAATCACATAAAAACCCCATGGTAATGTATGCTTTTTATCTCTCAAAACCATCACCATTAACCATAAAATTATCACACCATTTCATGGGGTTCGGCCATGCTCATTGGCCGAACCCTATGGCCTTTGGTTTGAACCTCTTAAACATGTCATCTTACGTCTAATCTAATCATCCAAAACAGTAAAACATTTGCATGGTTTTAACTTACAAAAACCATCAAAATTCCAACATCAATTCATGGTGTTCGGCCATCCAAGATGGCCGAACCCAATGAACCCTTTCATCATTTGATACCCAAGGTCTTAGACCCATGATACATTCAGCCATTTATGACATCCGAATCCATGTTTTAAACCTTTCTAAAACATGCATTTGAATCTTAAATCAAACCCAAAAACAGTTCATAAAACCCATGGTTTTCATGTTTCAAAACATGAAAACCAAGCAACTTTTACATGGGGTTCGGCCCTTCATGGTGGCCGAACCCAATGGTCATCTTTACCATTTTAAAACTTCTATAAATCAAGGTTAAAACCTTGGTGTATTCGACCATAACCATGGCCCAATACACACCCATTTTATTAATCAAAATTCCATGGAAATACTTACCAAATTCCAAGCTTTTCTTGTTGCCTTTGCTCCTTGCCTTCTTCACTCTTGCTTCCTTCCTTCTTTCTTCCTTAGTCTCAGCTGATTAGAAGCATGAACCAATGGTGAAATCACCAAGATACAATTCGGCCAAGGAGGTGTTCTTGAGAGACGGAGGGAAGATTGAATTCTAAGGCTTTTGCAATATGGAATTCGGCCAAACATGGGGTTCATTCCTTTTGTATTTCAGCCCCCAAAACCCCTCCACTCCCTCATCAATTATTGCATAAAACGATGGGTCTTGGGTGCTATCCAAGGCACCCCTTGGCACTACCAATGCAGCCACTCAGCTCTCCATGTATCTTATCTCAATCCCATCCATTTGCATTTAACTTAGCATGAAAATCACCAAAACAAGTCCCCAACGTGTGGGACTTGTTTTGGTTGGTTTGAGACCAAGCCACCTCTTCATATTCCCTTCAACTCACTGATTTACAGCCCCTTTGATTTCCATTTTGACTGACTTGAACTCAGGGTCCTTTTTGATTTCCATCTGAACTCACCAAACTCACCATACTTAATGCATTTCATTTAATGCACATGAGTTAACTTACACTTGATTTAATTCCAACTCACTTCAGTCCCACTCAAACTGATTTAACTCATGTTTTAGCTCCCTTGAGGGTCCACACGGTCAACCATAGTCAACTCGACCCGTTGGGTCCACTTTTAGCTCCTTGACCCGTTTTTGACTCCATGACCCAATTATGGGTATTTTAGTCATTTGTAATTGGTTTTTACATATGGGTCAGGCCTACCCATTTTTGCTATAGCTGATTTCCTATCAGTTTAGCTTGACCTCATTTAATTTGAGCTTACACAATGGTCAAATCATCCAATTTGACCCATTGGGTCCAATTGAGCCATTTGACCCATTTAACCATTTTCGACCCAATTGATGTTCATTACCCAACCAATCAAATTTGATATTTATAATGTGCTCATATGACCTTAATTTGAGCAATGGGCCCCACCATTTCCTTATTTGACATCACAAAATAATTAATTTAACAACTCAGGGGCATTTTCGTAATTTTTCGCTTCATTGAGAAATTGGGGTGTTACAATATAAACCTCTTTTTAAAATTTTCGTCTCGAAAATCGAGTGAAGTAGGGTTCTCAAATTAGATTACATAAATAATTCGGGGTGAGCTGTTCTCATCTTCGATTCAAGTTCCCATGTGGCCTCTTCATCACCATGTCGGTCCCATACCACTTTTACGAACTGAATCGCTCTGTTTCGCACCACCCTTTGTTCGGTCTCCACTATCCTGACCGGTTTTTCGACGTACGTCACGTCGCTTTGTACTTCAATATCCTGGACATTTAAAACATGCGACGGATCCGGATTATATTTCCTTAACATCGACACATGAAACACATCGTGTAGAGCTGCTAACTGCGATGGGAGTGCTATCTGATAAGCCACCTCCCCCACTCTTCTCATGATGGAAAACGGTCCAACAAATCTTGGTGACAGTTTTCCTTTCTTTCCAAACCTCATATGTCCTTTCCGTGGCGAGACTTTTAGAAATACCATGTCTCCCACTTCAAACTCCAGAAATCTTCTTCTTTTATCAGCATAGCTCTTCTGCCGACTCTGTGCAGTCAACAAGTGTTGACGTATCAGCTTAATTTGTACTGTAGTCTCTGCGACTAGTTCCGGTCCAATCAATGCAGGCTCTCCAGCCTCTGTCCAACACACTGGCGACCTACACGGTCTACCATATAACGCCTCGTATGGAGCCATCTGAAGGCTTGCCTGATAGCTGTTGTTATACGAGAACTCCACCAGTGGTAGGTGGTCCTCCCATCCACCCTTGAAATCTAACATATATGCTCTCAGCATGTCTTCCAAGGTTTGTATCGTCCTTTCTGACTGTCCGTCAGTCTGTGGATGGAAAGCGGTGCTAATCAATAAATCTGTCCCCATGGCTGACTGCATACTTTGCCATACTCTGCGGGTAAAACGGCCATCTCTTTCTGATACTATCGTTCGGGGAATGCCATGTAGCCGAATGATCTCTTTAATATACTGCCGACCCAACGTCTCAGATGAATCTGTCATCTTAATAGGAATAAAATGTGCGGACTTGGTCAGCCGGTTGACTACGACCCATATGGCGTCATTGCCCTTTGAAGATCTCGGCAACCCCATTACAAAGTCCATGGAAATGTGTTTCCATTTCCATTCTGGCACTGCTAAGGGTTTGAGTAACCCTGGTGGCTTTTGGTGTTCAGTCTTAACTTGCTAACAAGTTAGACAATGTGTCACGAATTCTGCCACATCATTTCAAACACAAAAATATTCAACAATAATTCTAAATTAACCACTCTTGGTTTTCAGGGAATTTGATCATGCATAATGTCATTTACTTTGTTTGGGAAGATTGCCAAATCAACACTCTTTGTTTTCTTTTGTTTCTGGGGAAATCTCTAAATTCCTGTTGTTTGTTTTTCAGTGTGGGAGTTTCAGGGGAGTATATCCTACTTTGCTATGTTTGATATGTCCAATTATGATGACTGTACTCTACTTTGCTATCTTTCATTGTCATTCTCAGTTGATTGTTCAGTCTGAGTCACTCGAAGTAAATTAATCCGGCCCCCAGTCAGCGGACTCCGAAGAGTCGGTCAGTTGGGATTCTTATCCGTCAGTGAGACATGAAACCGTCTTAATCTTAGTTCGATGATTCAACTTCCCATTTCGCTCTGATACCAACTGTAACGCCCCGCCCTTTCTGAAAATTCAGAGTCTACTTTCTTTTTTAAAAATAATAATAAAACATCGGAAGAGAGCGGGGCGGCGTCAAGACGCTAGTTAAGTTCAGACTACTCAAGTCTGAACCTTAACTGGCCACCCATGTGTACATGGACTAGACCATGATAATGTATCACACATGGAACTAACATCAACATGCGGAATAACCTAGATTAACTGCGGAATAGAAAGACTAGATAGCAAGTAACAGTCTCAAACATTAATTAACATAAATCAACCATCCAAAGTTATTAACCTAATCAAACCATAGCAAGTAATGACTTATTACATGTCCAACAAAATATAGTTCAAATGACAGTAATAAAAAGAAGTCCAGTCCAACATTCAAGCGCTTAGGCTTGGCTCCTCTCCCGGTCAACGACCTTTTCTTTCCCTTTCCTTGTACCTGCATTCTCCTCTGAGGATAGAATTAGGGTGTTAGATCAACGCGCCCAATAGGTTCCCAATCAGGGCTACCACATGTTAGCATATAAAACATGCATATATATCATATTACATGATCATAAAAAACAGGTAAAACAATGCTATGAAGTATGCACATGCAATGAGTCTCTCCCATCATGTACATTCATAGCCATCACTTGACGTGCCTCGCATCGTCAAGGTAGATCACAATACACTTCCATCTCTTCATCATTGAATTGACTCATATCACATATTAGTCCTCCTGGCGGGACTCTCATCGCCTAAGGAGACCATTGTGACTATGATCATCATGTTAGTCCTCCTGGCGGGGCTCTCATTGCCTAAGGAAGACGTAACCCATAATTGCAACACTGTAGAACCTCAGTCGTCATCCCATGTCCATGCATGAGATGCCAATGCTTTGTATGCCATTTGTAAATGCATAATTCATCATTCAAAATATGGTAAGTAATAGTATGTCAATAACTCATAAAACCCTTCATGAAAACAGGTGTAAATGTGGTTACAAGTAGGTAGGAAACCTACTGAAAATTCACTTCAGTACTTGATCTTTCTTTAGCGTCACCTGATCACGACTCGTTCGTCGTTCAACTTCCGGTACCTTATTATGTAACAGCAAATCAATACTTAATCTACTTGATTCCTAATCAAGTTTAGGTCTCATATACCATCTTGTGGGGTTCGGGTCCGTACATCCAACCCTATGATCCTTTCCATCATTGATCATTCTATCAATAATTACATTTATGCCATTTAGGCTAACCTTTAGTTTTACCATATCTAAACCGATTTAGTGGGGTTCTTCATTCATCACCTTTAATCCCATTTATTACTTAACCCAATCCTATCAAATAATCATTGATGGGGTTTGGCCATACTACTTCTCCGAACCACATCCTATGGGTTTTTATCCCACTTTCCATCATCATCAATGGTTGATTGTTTTCTTACATGTAGTCCATAATTTATCATGTATGTTTCCTTAATTAAAACAATCATAAACTCCCATCCAAAACAGCCCATTTATTTCAAAATAGTCCCATGGGGTTCGGCCATACTCATAGCCGGACCCTAGGGTTCACTTGATCTAATCATCACCATGATCACTCATGGTTTAATCATGCTAACTCAACCATGAATTAAACATGGTTCAGCCGCATAATAATCCACCAAAACAGTAACACGTTAATCCATTTATTGCTATAAGAACACTATACCTTCATATGGTTTTTAACTCACCAGAAACATGAAAAACTTACATGGGGTTCGGCCATCCAAGGTGGCCCAACCCTGTAACGCCCGCCCCTTTTCACAGAAATTAGATTCTATTTTTTTTTTTTAAAGTGACAAAGGGCGCGGTCGTCACGACGCGAGTTAAGTCTGAGCTTCTAAAGCCCGGCCCTTAACTGGCCAACCCTACAGGTGCGTGGAACGGAGTCCACAGAGAATAGTTTACCCGTAGAAGAAAGCTCACAAAAAGTTACGTTAAATGCGGAAAGACATTGCAGACTATCCTACCAAATTTTCTTTTCTAGATAGCAGGGAAGATTTCATCATTTAATTACCAAAATGCCATAACTTCATATGTTTACCACTAAATTCAAAACATAGCAATAAGTCTAAAATATTACATTTCTGACAAGCTAAACTATTTCAAATTACATTATCCAAAATAAACATTAGTAACTAACTATCACTCCTTTCCAAGCTCCTTAGCTTGGCTCCCGACTCGTCCTTCCGCTTCGCCACCTCCTGCGTCATCAACTAGGGTACAAGTAGGGCATTAGACAATGCGCCCAGTAGGACTCCGAGTAGGGCTAACACATGGATTAGTGATAACAAAGCATATAAAAATATTATATCAAAATCATGCCATTTAAAAATCATGTAATGAATATAATAACAACCATGACATTTAAAAATCCCATCAATCAAACATATGACTTGATTATCAAAAGTAGATCAAGTAAAGCCTCAATAAACACATCATAGCTTTAAAATCCATTTTAAACTAATCATATGCTTACTGGAATAAATCAAGTAAAAACCCCTACATAATACATAATTCAAAACCAATCTTAAAACATACCATATAATTTCCAAAATAATTCAATGAAACCATCACTCAATCCATGGCTTACAAAAAGGTTAGAATCCTACCGACTATCGACTAGTGTCTCCGTTTCGTTTTCGTCCGATAGTCCGGCTACCGTCACGCGTACTGCCCGCGATATCCAATACCTTATTAAATTTCCAAATCAGTTCAAGTTTTAACCATTTCTAAGCCCATATGAAAAACCGGTCACTATTTAGGTTTTGTGGGTCCCATGTCATCTATTAAACCTTTTAATCCCATAAGTCTTAAAATTAGGCCACCTAGGCTTTATTAATCACTTATAAGGTTATTACATTAGATCCCCTAAGTCCATGATCAATTTCCATGGAATTCTTGAATTTGGCCACTAGTTACTGTTTTGCCACTACCTCATTTTCCATGATTAAACCCTCGTTTATCCATGCATGACTTAATCCATAATTGATCATAGACTTAGATCCCTAACTTAGGTCCATTAATGACCCATTGAACCATGTCATAACATCATTAAAATTAGTCTTTTTATTAATTTCACCATTATTCATTTAAACCCATCCATAACCCCATACTTAACCCTTTAATTGGTTCACCAATGGCCATGGGTTCAAAATACCTAATTCATCAACTCTTCCCATGGGATTTACCTCATGTATTTAACTTCAATGAGTCCATTACTCATTCATTTCCTTTGGAGGCCACACACACACACCATTCATCATCCAATTTAACCAACAAAATGGATCACAATTGGGCCATGAGTTCGGCCATCCACCATGGCCGAACCCATGGTGTCCTTTCCCCATTTTTCTTGGATCTATTTACACCATTTAGATCCAAAATAAATCCTTCCTTGAGGTGGTTTAAATCACACTTTTAAACCACCACTCTTAGCCCCATTTGGATCACTACATTTGTTCATTTGAAACCCTAACTCATTAACACATTAATCCATCTTTTCCATCCTTTAAACCCATCATTTGGGCACCATTACATCACCATAGGGTTCGGCCATTTACCATGGCCGAACCCATGGTTCATGATCCACCATTCATTGCTCCAAAATACCTACATTCACCAAAATATTAATTTCATCAATCTTCCCATTTTTCCATGGCTTCATACCCTAAAACCCTAATTAACTTCACACACAACAACCTAGGGTTCGGCCATACACCATGGCCGAACCCATGGTTCATAATTCACTCTCTTTTATACCTTCCAATGCCATAAAATCCATTTGCATTTTCATCATAAAACCATTTTAAAACTTACCCACATGCATTCATTTACAACCCTAAATTTTATTAGCTAGAAACCCTCATTGTCTTCCATTCTTTAAAACCCTAATTATTTACATCAACTAGCTAATCACCCACCATGGGGTTCGGCCATGCTACATGGCCGAACCCTATGGCCCATGATTTTCTTTCAATCACCTAATTCCATGCTTAATTTAATAAATTACAAAATGCACATAATACATTTATTTATTTTCTTAACATAACCCTAATTTACCCATTTAGGGTTTCCTCCATCTTCCATTCCTTCCATTTAATAGATTTAAAATCTATGGCATAGAATTATCTAATCACCATTAAATTTTACAAAAATAAGCCCCAAATCTTAAACCCTAAATTCCAAAACTTCTTGTTTAAGAAATACTCACAATCCGTCGTCTCCTCCGACTTCCGCCGCTCCCGTCGGTTTCCTTAGCCTCCTCTCTCCTTCCTCTTGATCTTTAATAGGTCAAGAGGCTTGATCAATGGTGGCAACCCCCAACCTTAGGATCAGCCAAGTTAGGGTTTAAATTGAGAGAGAGAGAAAAGAGGATGGAGATGAGAAAAAAAAAAACACAAGTACCTAGTCTTGACCTTGGTGTGATGGCTTACCCTTGCACTTCCCTCTCTTTTCTTCCAAACTTTTCTTCTTCTTTCTCTTGGTTTTCTTCCTTTCTTTCATCTCCTAGTGTGGGACGGTGGTAGAGATGAAAAGAGGGAGAGAGTGAAGAGCTCGTTGGAATGGAGAGAGTGAGATGAAAAGTCATCTCACCTCTTGATTGCTTAAGATATTTTCCACAATAACTCCTCCCACCAACCCATGGGATATTTTCATTTTTTTTTTTTTTTTTTACTTTATGCTTTATGGTACCATGCCCAACGTTTTGGTGTCTTTAAAGATAACAAGGCTTTTGGTCCTTTGACCATTTGACCATTTCATTTTTATAATTTTAATCATTTAATATTTAGATATTTTAGTTACTTTAATTCCCATTTATTTATTTAATCACCTTAGGTTAACTCATTATACTTAACCTAATTCCATTATTCCACCCATGGTTGACCAAATCAACCATGGTGGTCGGCCCCACCAAACATTGACCCACACGCCACCTCACTTGATGAGGTGGAGGTGGGTCCCACTTGGCCACATCACATTGGTTTAATTCCAAATAACTTAGAGAATTTAAATTTCATTCCATTCATTCTAAATGAATCACCATTGGGCCCATGGCCCAATTACACTTTCATCTTACCCATTTACCTTAGAGCTTAACCATCTTGACCCATTGGGTCCCAAATGGGTATTTGACCCAATTTGACCATTCTTGGCCCATTTAACCCTCATTGCCCCTTTAAATGAATTTAAATCAACTCCATAATCCATTGGGCCATACTTGGGCCTTTGCCCAAACTTTGGCCCATTTACCATCTAATCCGCAAATTTTCTAATTTCCATCACTAAAATAAATAATATCCACATTTATATTAATTTAAAAATTCCGGGCCACTACAAACCCTATGTCCATGTTTTGGTCTTTCAAACATATTTTTGGTGTCACTTATTCATATAAACATCAGTATATCATTGCTGCACTTTAACCTCTCAAAACCATCTAATAAATTCATTACTTTGTCCAAATAACCATAACACCTCATGGGATTCGGCCATCCAAGATGGCCGATCCCATGGTCCATCTTTCCAGTTTTAATCCACTGTTTTAGATCAGTAATTTAACCATAACATTACCTTGGTTCAGCCATATATTGGCCAACCAAAATCAGTAAATAATCTTCATGTAAATCACATAAAAACCCCATGGTAATGTATGGTTTTTATCTCTCAAAACCATCACCATTAACCATAAAATTATCACACCATTTCATGGGGTTCGGCCATGCTCATTGGGCGAACCCTATGGCCTTTGGTTTGAACCTCTTAAACATGTCATCTTACGTCTAATCTAATCATCCAAAACAGTAAAACATTTGCATGGTTTTAACTTACAAAAACCATCAAAATTCCAACATCAATTCATGGGGTTGGCCCATCCAAGATGGCCGAACCCAATGAACCCTTTCATCATTTGATACCCAAGGTCTTAGACCCATGATACATTCAGCCATTTATGACATCCGAATCCATGTTTTAAACCTTTCTAAAACATGCATTTGAATCTTAAATCAAACCCAAAAACAGTTCATAAAACCCATGGTTTTCATGTTTCAAAACATGAAAACCAAGCAACTTTTACATGGGGTTCGGCCCTTCATGGTGGCCGAACCCAATGGTCATCTTTACCATTTTAAAACTTCTATAAATCAAGGTTAAAACCTTGGTGTATTCGACCATAACCATGGCCCAATACACACCCATTTTATTAATCAAAATTCCATGGAAATACTTACCAAATTCCAAGCTTTTCTTGTTGCCTTTGCTCCTTGCCTTCTTCACTCTTGCTTCCTTCCTTCTTTCTTCCTTAGTCTCAGCTGATTAGAAGCATGAACCAATGGTGAAATCACCAAGATACAATTCGGCCAAGGAGGTGTTCTTGAGAGAGGGAGAGAAGATTGAATTCTAAGGCTTTTGCAATATGGAATTCGGCCAAACATGGGGTTCATTCCTTTTGTATTTCAGCCCCCAAAACCCATCCAGGCCCTCATCAATTCTTGCATAAAATGATGGGTCTTGGGTGCTATCCAAGGCACCCCTTGGCACCTACCAATGCAGCCATTCAGCTCTCCATGTATCTCATCTCAATCCCATCCATTTGCATTTAACTTAGCATGAAAATCACCAAAACAAGTCCCCAACGTGTGGGACTTGTTTTGGTTGGTTTGAGACCAAGCCACCTCTTCATATTCCCTTCAACTCACTGATTTACAGCCTCTTTGATTTCCATTTTGATTCACTTGAACTCAGGGTCCTTTTTGATTTCCATCTGAACTCACCAAACTCACCATACTTAATGCATTTCATTTAATGCACATGAGTTAACTCACACTTGATTTAATTCCAACTCACTTAAGTCCCACTCAAACTGATTTAACTCATGTTTTAGCTCCCTTGAGGGTCCACAGGTCAACCATAGTCAACTCGACCCGTTGGGTCCACTTTTAGCTCCTTGACCCGTTTTTGACTCCATGACCCAATTATGGGTATTTTAGTCATTTGTAATTGGTTTTTACATATGGGTCAGGCCTACCCATTTTTGCTATAGCTGATTTCCTATTAGTTTAGCTTGACCTCATTTAATTTGAGCTTACACAATGGTCAAATCATCCAATTTGACCCATTGGGTCCAATTGAGCCATTTGACCCATTTAACCATTTTCGACCCAATTGATGTGCATTACCCAACCAATCAAATTTGATATTTATAATGTGCTCATATGACCTTAATTTGAGCAATGGGCCCCACCATTTCCTTATTTGACATCACAAAATAATTAATTTAACAACTCAGGGGCATTTTCGTAATTTTCCACTTCATTGAGAAATAGGGGTGTTACAATATCATTCACAAAGATAAACTCTGCACATGCACAAAGTATGATTAAACAATCACAAAATATCACAACATCACCCAATGTCCTATCTTAGTCTGAGGTTTTTCCAATATCGAAATAAATCCTAGCACTCACTAACTCTCTCTCACCTAGTTGTAGACATGTAATTCCATATACAGTTCGAAGTATTTGAACTAAGCTTCTGATACCAAGCTGTCATGCTCTGTCCCTCAGGGCCTCCTAAGACGTGACCTAAATTTTTTTTTCCTAACATTGAGCCTCTAACGATTGCGGAATTCATAACTCATTATGGACTTAATATTTCACATGATTATAAGTTTGGACTTAGCATTTGGCAGCCTCGGATCTAGCCATACAGGGCCAGTAGAGTTCACATGTAGATGGAGGGGTCACAATGGTCCCACTTAAAACCCAAAACCTCGGTAGAACCCACCAGTCGCCACAGTATGTGGACACACTACTAACCAACATGTAGTATATAACTTTGACCTCTTATACTAAATCCAAGTAGAAAATGATTACACAAATTCTACCTAGCATTCACCATACTCTGAACACATACCCATTCACATACTCATCAGAGATACATATAAGAAATGCAGTAGTTCTATTACATCTCTACAATACCTCAAGTGGACAAAATAGGGTTTCATTACATTACATGGTTTGTACAAACAGTAAATAAGAAAAAACTGAAATTCCCGACAACGGGGAAATAGATAGAGGGTATAGCCCTTACTGCAGTATAAGATCTTCATGTCCATCCTCATTTGGGTTTCCTAAAACGTAAGCGATGTAAGCTCTACTAGCCCAGTGAAGAGAAAAAAACAGACATTGCAGTATATTAGCTATCATAAACATGTTATCATACAATAGTTTAAACACTCAGAATCATGTAGTTTTCTAAGAGAACAATATGTACCATAGTTATTTACAATAAATGCCATTTCTTTCCTAAAAATGACACCCTCGTTAATCGACGTCTACGGCACCTAGCCGCAAAGATACGTGGATTCCTAGGCCCTCCCGCATGGAATTATACATACATCAGCGGTTGGTATTGAACCATACTATGATGAAAATAAACATAGTTTATATTGACTGAAATTCAAGTAGTGTACACAAGTTCTACAAATTACCGTACTCTCTGTTCGGGTACTTCTACCCTCTACTTACCATTTACCATGTAAATATGAATTTCCTGCAACACATCGTTAGATGCACACATACATGTATTCCAATCTGAATCACGGTTGGAAATTTGATCTATCTCAAGATGTCTAATTGATAACCAATCAGCCTCTAGGAATAAGTGGTTTCTGTTCTCCGTTTTAGAATGACTAGACCTTGACATCCCAAACACTCTATCGTTTATGATCCAAGAGGCTCATTTGGTAGTTTCAGCTGACTGAATTTTCACTCTGGCAAGACCAAAGTTTGTCTATAAGAACTGAGAATAAATCAGTCGACTGATTTTCTTACTCAAACTGTTCTAAGAGAACAATTTACAATTTAGTCGAGTGAAATGTATGTTTCAGTCGATTGAAATGTTTTAACTGCCCAATTTGTGGCAGTTTTCAACAGTTTATTCTACCAGAGATTTGTACAATTTTTGTTTTTGAGAAATAGAAAAAAAAAAAGAAAAAAAAAGATCTATCTTCCCAAAAACCTTTCTTTCTTTCTCTCTCTCTCTCTCTCTATTTTCTCTCTTTGATTCCGCTGTATTTTCTTTTCGATTGTCGCCTAAGCATCCGGATTTTGATTCAGAAGGAAAACATCGAGAAGATCGGAAATGGCAGGAGATGACGACATGAAGGAACGTTTCTCCAAGCTGGAGGAACAAGTCACCGCATTGACTAATTTAGTCAAGAAGTTAGTGGAAGGTACCAGCTCTAAATATTCCTGTAAACAGACATCTGCCAATTCATCCAAGAAGAGGATCAAACAAGAGTTGCGAGACGAGACAGATGAGGAAGAAGAAGAAGAAGAGGAAGAGGTCGAGCAGACCAAAGATTTTTCATTGGGAGTCGACCAGGATGCTAAAAAACCTTTTAAAGTAGATTTCAAATTAGAAATACCTACTTATGAAGGTGATGTTAATGCGGAAAAATTAGACAATTGGATGGATCAAATGGAAAATTATTTCACTCTCTGTGTATACACCAGTGTACAAAAAAACAGTCTGGCACGACTGAAAATGTCCAGTCATGCACTGACATGGTGGAACGTTTATGTTAAGCGCCACGACATATCTGAATTAACTTGGAAGAAGTTCAAGAAGCTAGTCTGGAAGCAGTTTCATCCAATTAGCTATGAGGAAGACCGGTGTATTAGGTGGCAATACTTGCGACAAAGATATGGCCAATCTGTTCAAGAGTATACGATCGAATTCCATACTCAGGCTATAGTCCTGGGAATTTCCATTGAAGACTTTGAAGTTTTCATGATGTATATGGGTGGTTTAGCTGAGTACATTCGAAGAGAGCTGAAACTCTTTAAGGTCAGCACCTTTGATAAAACGACAGTGAAAGTCATTGCCATTGAGGCAAACAACAAGAAGTTTGATAGGTTTGAGGTCAAGCCGAAAGACCGAGGTAGAGCTGAGTCGGATGGCAGCAGTAAGGGTGAGTCCATCCAGAAAGAATTGGGTAAAGCCAAATCTATGACCATTGCAGAAAGAATGGCCATAAGAAGGAATGGTATTGGGAGCTTCATCGTGAAAAGCGACCCGATAAAAAGAAAGCAGTATTGAACACCCATGGGGTACAAGAGATTTCAGGAATACAAGAACCTGATAGTACACTCTCTCTCATGGCGAAAACTATAGAAACTTCGCAGAGTTCCGAGTTAAGAGAAGAACTTTTACACTTGAAAATTCAAGTGAAGCAGAGTCTCATTGAAGCAATAGTAGACCCTGGTTGTTAGAGAAATCTAATCTTTGAATGTATGGTTCAGAAAATGGGATTGGAGACGATTTCACACCCACGACCTTATCCACTGGGTTGGATATAGAATGATGTGGAGATGAAGGTTACCAAGCAATGTACTTTCAAGTTTGCTATTACTGGAAGGTATATTGATGAGGTCACTTGTAAAGTGGTTCCATTGGATGTGTGTCAGGTTATTTTAGGTAGCTCATATTTGTGGGATAGGGATGCATTCAGTACAGGCGTCAGTGCAAGTATAGATTTGTGAAGGATGGCAAAGAGTTCCATATCAATGCTACAGTCTACCACTACTTTAGCTACCGCAGCTTAGGCTAAAAGGATGGTGAATGCTTGTGGGAAGTTCGTATTGATGACGACAAGGACACTTTCAGCATCATTGTTAACCCCCAAACCATTGACTGAAACCAAAAGAGTACATGTGATAATCAAGGAAAGGGAGCAAGGAGTCAAAAAGTCTTAAGTGCTCATCTTATCGATCACCAGTACCATTAGTGCCGAAAAAGGACGGCAGAAACAGGAAGTTGCACAGATCACAACAGAAGTGTGTAACTTGACATGATCAACAACAAATGAAGAGCATGTTCGATGAGGGAGATATTGTTTGGTTACGATTGAACAAAGGACGGTTGAAGAGAGGTGGAAGGAAGCCAAGACCTATCCAAGATGGGACCCGTACAAGATCCTCAAGAAAAGTGGAGACAGTGCCTTCCAGCTTGATCGGTGGTACCGCCAATACAAGGGAACTAAAGAGTTTCCCCATCTGCAATTTCCAGATTTAGCGGGAGCTAAATCCCCCAAAAGGGGGGAGCCTTGATCCAAGAGACTCATTTAGTGGTTTCAGTCGACTGAAAATTGGAATTCAGTCGACTGAATTTTCACTCTGGCAAGACCAGAGTCTGTCTGAAAGAACTGAGAATAAATCAGTTGACTGAATATTACTTTTCAGTTTACTAATTTTCTTACTCAAACTGTTCTTACAATTCAGTCGACTGAAATGTATTTTTCAGACGACTGAAATGCTTTAACTGCCCAATTCGTGGCAGTTTTTAGCAGTTTATTCTGCAGTTTTTATCTGGTTATTCCATTTTTTTGGGCATCCCATTGTAAGGAAACATACCAGAGATTTATACAATTTTTGTTTTTGAGAAATATAAGGAAAAAAAAAAGGAAGATCTATCTTCCTAAAAACCTCTCTCTCTCTCTCTCTCTCTCTCTCTTTGATTCCACTGTATTTTCTTTCCGATTGTTGCCCAAGCATCTAGATTCGAATCAGTTTACATTTCATATGTAGAAACAATCATTCATTCCCCTACATGTGAACAATGTCAGTATCGCATTCTGGTCCGTTCACATTCTTTCCGTCTATAAGATGGCTACGGATTTTCAGTCATTACTGTAGGACAAACAATGTAAATTTTCAGAATTTAAATTCAAAATGTAATGCATTTTAATAATACAATGTGGTTGAATCTCCTCACCTTTTACTGACGAGCGTTTTGAGTGAAACTGTCAAAACATTAAGATCGAGTAAATAAATCATACACTAATAAGAAAGAGGTTTAAAATAAACACATAAGCAGTCAAATACATGAATTTTAAATAAAAACAATATAATTTTCAGTTTTCAAAAATTTTGTAAAAATTATGATTTTGCCACTGGCATTATTCACCAAACAATGTTACTGTTCATTTGGCTCTTAAAATATTGGATGTTTAAAAATGCTGAGCAATTTTTTTCCAATTTTTGGGTATAATTCTTCTCTGTTTTTTCACAGAAAATCTACATAGTATTTTTCTATCAAAATTTTGCCAGAGTTTCTACTAAGTAAAATCTACCAATGAAAAATAATAAACCATGGAAAAGACTTACAGAGATTTGCTAAAAAATTAACACAAAAAGTGCTACTTGCAAACCCTTGAAATGAAGTTGCAGAAAAAGAAACTAAGAAATAAAAGGATTTGGAATTGGTGTTTTCAAATGAAGCTTAAGGCTTCTATTTATAGAGTTTCAAAATCCTTCTCAAATGAACCCCATCCACTCATCTTGGTGATGAGGTGGATAGCATGAGTCACAACTCAAAGCCAATTTTGCTTCTTACACCTAAATATCTACTAAATATCTACTTTCAATCTTATCCAAACTTCAAGATTAGATTTTGTAAATTGGACATGTTTAGAGAATAATTTGACAAAATCCGACACCGCTATCGCGTTGAGAATGTGGGTTTTAGGTAGGGTGGAAAATTAGATTTTCATTTTGTTAACCAAAGTCCTCTATATTTACAAAATTTACCTTTCATCAAAAATAAGCCGTGCAAGTTCTCCTATAATTTGAAACCCATTTTCTAGTGTTTTAAAATATTAACTTAATATTCTAAAAATACCAAAAGTTTAGTTACAACACAAATTGATTGTGATTCAAATTTGTGAATTTTCGAATCACCGAGTATTAAAAAAATCAGGACTTTTTAGATAATGCTCATCTAAAAATCATATTTCAGGTAAGCGTTAGAAAAATCCAGATATACCATTGAGTAGAGTACTCAAAGACATAGAGTGTGTGAAATTTTCAGTTTCCAAATTGGCCATTAGAGTGGTCTAATACCCTTTGACAATTTTAAAGACACTATTCATGATTTTCAAGTAAAACAAAAGATATTATATAATGTCCAAAATGCCCTCCGATCTTCGTCGGACTGGATCACTAAGCAAACGAGCTCCGATTTGGTCATATTTGATCTTTTTGGGAAGCTCTCTCTGCACTCTAGCATTAACCGGTCACAAAACCAAATTAACGGTTTTAAAATTTTGTTATTTTTCTAAATAAGGGTCGTGTTAGTACACTTTTTTATTTTATTTTACAATTTGAGTGATCTTATACTTAAATTAATTTTATTTATATTACTTTGCCTTCATCATTATCATCGTTATTATCATTGTAAATCAAAATTCCATTTATCTAGATTTGATTTTTTGAGTTTTATTTTATTATTTCATGATTATATGTCATGCCGTTAGTCACTCCACTAACAAGTTTATTCTTCTCTTATGTCTCTATAATTATTATTTTTAACTCTTGTCCTTGCATTGGCCATATGTTGCATCTCAATTTTATACATTAAAGTGATGTCTTATCTTTTACTGACATGACAAAACCACCTCAAAAGAGTTCTTTCTTAATTTATCATCTAATTAAACTATTTTTATAACTATTCTTATATAGTCATTTGTAACTCTATCCTTAAGTTAATCTACTTATCCAACATAATATACATCTTATCTATATAACTCCAAATTTATCATTTTGCCATTTTGATTTACGGTCTATAATATAACAATTGCAAATCAATTGTTAAATATTTTGAATATTTCACATTTTTAATTATTATTAATTAAAAACTTGCATAATACAAATTCATTTTTTTACTTTTATCTTTTTAAAACAATAGATCAAAGTAATTATCTCATATATCCACAATCAACTATTTGAGTTTTCTTACCTGACGTTAATTTATCAAAAACTATGATTATTATTATTCCATAATATGCCATGTCTATTTTTCAATATAGTTTATATTAATCATATCAATTAGGAAATTTTCCATTCTCTTCTATACATATCCTAACTAAGTTAAACATTTTTTCCTTATTGACCCCATCTTAAAATTTCTCTAATTTAATTTTTATTTAAGATATTAACTAAATAATTTTTTCAGATTAAAAAGAATAAAATGATATATATTAAGTTAAATATAAATATTATATTTTCCTATTTTAAAGATTTTAAATTAGGAAACCCTACCTCTTATGAAGTAAGATGTTTATGAATGATGAATTACTTACTAGCAATGACACAAATATCGGCGATATTTTCAATTTACCAATTTTTTAGCGGTAAAATATCATTACAACATTAATAATGTGCAATGTTTTAAATACCCATTAAATTTTCAAAAAATCACGTTAAAAGTACGATAAATGGTAACATTTCAATAATATCTCAATAGTTTTTTATTATTATTTTTAAATATTATATTTTCTGTGAAATTCTTCATTAATTGTTGATAAAAATTAGGACTAAAACTCGGGCAAGTGGGAACCGGTTTTAAAAAATTCAACCCAGCTCATATAAATAGTTATTGAACCCGACCTGACTCAAATTACTGACACAATTTAAACTGAGTGCAGACTCGAATTGTTAGCATGACTCATCCCGAGTGCTATATTAAAAAGGCTTAATCCGATCCAACCCAAATTTAATTCAGGTTTTCTTTCTTTCAATCCAACCCGATCTTAATTTTTAAATTTTAAACCCAACTCATTTGATATCTGGAGTTAAATCATGCAGGTCGGGTTTTAATCTGACTCAAATTTCACCCCTAATAAAAATCTAAGAATTTTAAACTATTCCAAATTCTGAATATCAATAATCATTATTAATATTCTAAAAACAATATTTGTGACAACACTTACCACACAACCATGAATGAGGAAGTTGAGTGTGTGACCGAGTGCATGTGAGATACCAGTACTTTTCCCGTTTATGCAAATGTTGGCTTGTCGAATGGATGGAGCGGAGGGGAGGGAAGAAAGCGAGAAGCACAGGGGTTAGAAAGGGTGAAAAGGGGGGTCGGTGCATGGACTGGTTTTGGCGCTAACACGTAGTGAGATCACACCATTCTAGGGACATGCAGGCGTGCTGCGTTGAGATGAGCATGCCTGCGAGGAATGATCTTTTTGTGGGCCTTTCCCCATTCTTCACAGTTCAAAGCCGGCTGCTGTTGACCACCATCATCACCACCCAAATGGCTTGGCCCCTTTCATTCCCTCCGGAGAATCGGCTGTATTTATATTTATCCTCAATTGAAAATATATAATTGGGTTGATACTTTTTGCCAAACAAGAAGATAAACTAATTTCAAATTTTTGGATTTGTATAACATTTTATTAGTTAATTTTAAAGATTACAAAGTTTTAAGTATTTATATTTGACGTTTAATTTAATAAAAATGAAATTGAAAATAACTACAAACTTAATGTAAATTTAATTTATAAAATAATATTAGTCATTATGGATGAAAAAAGTGTGATGAAATTTTATTGAAATGCTAGTTACTTAGTTCATCATGAATTACTTCACAATGGATAGATCTCAAAGGACATCATAAACTGGAGAATGAGATATCAGTACTATATCTTATCAGATGGTCTAAGCTAAGAGTGATTGAGATTAATTAACACGAATTGAATCAGTGTCCTTCAATTGATCCGTAAAAAAAGTTAAAACTTTATTTTTTTTATATTTACTAATTCGAAATCCCCTTCATTTAAAATTAATTGACCTTGCTAACTATATAACTTTTGATCTAATAAATATAATCATTGTTGTTATCATCACTATAATCAAATTGAGTAGTAAAAATGTTACCTATTGCAAAAAGCAAGGACATGAATAATGGAAACACAAGGCACGAGTTCCTAAATAAAAAATTGAAAAACATTCTAAAAGTTTTGAAAAATCCAAGGCTCAAATATTTTCATGGAAAGTCTTACTTTAAATCTGGTCAAATTGTACATCAAAAGACCATAAATTGTACTTCATCTTCCTCATCTAAGGGGGTTTCAAAAGCTAAGAGCCTCATAATTTACACAGCCTTAAATGTTGAAAGGCAATTAGAATGGTACTTGGATAGTGGATGCTCTCGAAACATGACTGGAAATAGTGCATATATGTCGGATTTTTGTGTTTTTCCACAACTCATGGAATTTGATTTAAGATCCATGAATTTATAAATCAAATCATGAGTATTAAGATTCTAAAATGTGACCAATCATATGTGGAATCAATCTAAGGGGTTAGGAATAAGAATCAAGGCCAATGACCCACCCTAATGTAATTTTCGAGTTCAAGGAACTCGGCCCGCATTGAAGTTTTCTGCAAGTGAATGTCTGAAGAAGACATGTCTTGGAACCTGTCTCGGAACCTCCTCGGACGTTCTGAGACAAGTGCCAAGGGCTCGGACAGTCTGAGGGAACAAATGATGCTCCAAGGACCATTGAAAGGTATGAGGTCTCGGAACCTGGTTCGGACGTTCTGAGGCCAAGTTCCGAGAAGACCAATGAACCCCTAGAAGAACTAAGCACTTAGGAAAATTTGTTAAGTCCAATAGAGGACCTGAGGTCTCGAAACCTGCCTTGTATGTAACAAGACCAAGTTCCGAGCAACCAAGTATGAACTACATGTCTCGGAAGTACCGAGAGAAGACCTAGAAGTTCCGAAGTCTCAGAACTTGGTTCGGAGATTCCGAAATCAAGGTCCAAATAGAGTATACTTCGAACGATCTGAGCACTTCATCATGGGGAGCACCTGCATTGTTTGTCAAGAAGAAAGATGGCTCCTTAAGAATGTGTGTGGATTATCGGCACCTCAATCAAGTCATAATCAAGAACAAATACCTCTGTCAAGAATTGATGACTTATTCGATCAGCTGAGAGGGTCTAGTCACTTCTCAAAGAGAGATCTCATGTCAGGTTATCATCAGATCATGGTCAAAGAAGAGGATATAGAAAATACAACATCTACAACTAGATACAGGTTATATTAATATGTGGTGATGCTCTTCGGATTGACAAATGCACCGGCAGTCTTTATGGACTTAATGAATCGGATCTTCTGCCCCTATTTAGATAAGTTTGTGATTGTATTCATAGATGACATTCTCATCTACCCCACAAGTGAAGAAGAACATGTCGAGCACTTGCGGATTGTTTTGAATACCTTGATAAACAACAGATTATTTGCCAATGTTAGTAAATGTGAATTCTAATTGTCTAAAGTCAACTTCTTGGGACACATATTGACGACGGAAGGGCTAGCAGTGGACCCGGCAAAAGTAGCTGTGTTGAAAGATTCGAAACCACCTCAAAACGTCATAGAGGTCTGAAGTTTTCTGGGTCTCGCGGGGTAATACCGCAAGTTTATCATGGATTTCTCCAAAATTGTGGCCCCACTCACCCGATTGACTTAGAAAGGAGTCAAGTTCGAATGAATTAAACTCTACCTATATCCAATTTTTGGGACGAAAATTCCAAAACGTGTTAGTATTATAACACCTCAGAAATTTTAATATTAATTAATGAGATTAAAAAGGATAATTAATGATTAATTGAGATTAAGGAGATTAATTTAGTAATTAAGACGGGATTAAGTGGGGTTTGATTTGGTGATTAAAATATAATTTAATGTCAAGTGATGTGGTGGGAAATTAATTAATGAAATTTAATGAAAATAAATTGAAGATGTGGCATCAAGCCACATGGGCGATGATGTGGCACGTCACATAGAAAGGTGTGACCCAACACCACACTCCTAATTTAGGGCAACCACATAAGGAAGAAAGAAAAGCCACCACTATCTCCTTTATTTCACTTCACACGGCATGTAATACCCTGATCCGAATTAATTGTGATCAATATGATAAATCATATTTTAACCAATTAATCTTAAAGATTATGGTTAGGATTTTACGAAAAGCCCAGGTTTGGCCCAGTCAAAGCCTGATGGCTCGATGATCCAACTCATCAAATTGGAAAGGCAAAATGGTAATTTACCATTTATCGATGTTATTTTTACTACTTATGTAATTATTTGATTATTGTAGAGTAATGTTGATTTCCTTAATTAAGGATTTGATTTATAAGTATATTATTATATTATTTTCAGATAATGTTATTGAAAACTACTCGAAAAGATCCCGAAAATGAAGAAATAAATATTTTTAGACAATTTTAGAAATGAGAAAATTTCAAGAAAAAAAATGTGGTTTTAGGCTTTACTATAACTCACTGTTTTTTTTTCTTCAAAATTTGAAAATAAAAGTTTTAAACCCTTTTTATAAATGCAAGTTAAATTAAGTAAATAGTGTCAAAATATGAATTTTGTTTAAATCTATGGTTTTGGTAAAATTTAAATCTCTAATTTTTTTATGATGAGTAGAGTTTATAAAACCCAACATTTTTGTTAAGTTGGATTAATTTAATTAAGTTAAATAAAGCATGTATTTAGTTAAAATGTCATTAAGAAAAAAATGGACTAAATTGCAAAATCTTCTCAAGGACTTATTTGTAAAAATTCCAAATCATTGCTCCTCTACGTGGCCATGTCGACTCATGTAGACGCCCGTGGGTTACCGGTGAGGTGTCCTTCACCTGGCCTTGCTGGAGGGTTTATAAAATCTACCCTCTCCTAGCTGGATTCACCCTCCGTTAGAAACCAAACCAGTTAGAAATCAAACTACTCTCCCTCTCTATTTTCAAATTTTTTTACCGTGAACTGTGAAATGGAAGAATTTTGAAGTTCCTGAATTTCTACTTAGGAATTAAAACGAAGGTAACCTTTTTGTTCCTTTTCAAATTCTAGTCAATTTAGAATCAAACAGAAGTGAATTTGGTTAAGATTTGAGTGCTAAAAACGAATTTGAAGTCTTAAGGAAAACTTGGATTTTCATGTGTTTCTCTAGTTTTACACTTAAAATCTAATGTTTTTGATAAATTTAAGAGGTCTAATTTATTCCCTTTGTCAAGAGAACTCTCTAACGAGTCCATCTAACTTGTTTGATGTGAAATACGAATCCAGAAAACCCATTGTTTTTGCATTCGTAAATCACATAGCCGTTTTCCGTGTCTACTTTGTTACTGCTGACAGAGGAGGAAGACGAGTCTTGGGAGGTCTGAGAGTTGGGCATCGGAAGTTCTGAAGACAAAACTTCGGAAGTTCCGAAGCCAAAACTTCGGAAGTTCCGAACTTCGGTCTGGGGTTTCGAAGTGTCCAGAGGCCAAACTTTTCTTCTGCCTCTGGTGACCGGGATACTTCGAGACTATTCAGAAGATCCGAACTATTCGGATGTTCTGAGCATTACCATGGCAGGTTCCGAGACCACCCACTGGTTTTCTGTTTTTTGTTTTTCTGTTCGGAAGCACCCTCGAAACTTCCGAGACTTGAGCCTCGAAAGTTCCGAAGGACAGAATCGATGTTTCGAAGGTTCTGTAAGCCCAGTTTTAGGTAGTGGCTCAGAAGGTCCGAAGCCACAGTACTTGGTTCCGAGTAACCCAGTTCTGGTTTGTGAAGGTTGGTTTAATTTAGGATTTCATGATTTAGATCTTAGGTTTTAATGTGATGTTTATATCCCTTTCTTTTAATTAAAAGTGATACTAACCCCTTTTCCTCGGTATTATAGTGCATATATATACTATGTATTCACTTCCAGGCCGATACTCTCTATTTATGGCTGACTCAGCCCAATACCTATCTGTAGCTGAGCGATTATCTTCGCCGTTCGGTAGAAAACAAGGGTTCGAGCACTGAGTGACCCTAGGCCTAACTCGATATAAAAGTAGTGACCTGAGCATCTTATATCTCCAGGCCTAACTCAATACGTCTACATGATCATGTCCAGAAGACAATATGAGAAGTGGCCTGAGCACCCTATTATACATTGTTGGTTATTGTAACTGAAAATGGTCAGTAACCAAATAGGAGACTCAGATCTATTTCCCCTGGCGTTTTCGGGAAAATAGGATAGAAAGATTTGAAATACTATGAGTATGTATTGCATTGTATCCATGTATATTGATTGATTATTGATTCTATATCTATTTGCATGTTTGACAGATACTTCAATACCCACATTTTCGGTGAGGAGACTTAACAATTGCTATAAGAGTAAATAAGGTTATGAGAATCGAGTGCAATGAGTGGTTTCAAGGATCATATTTAATGAACCCACTTATGTACCTAAACATGATGCACTATTGTGAAAAGTGCATATTGATGCTAACGATGTTTATTGTTTATTGTGATTATGATGATGAAATGCTTATGAGCTATGATACTGCTTCCACGTACCCTTAAACTACTGAACTATTATCGGCTTCAGGTGTGTCGATTACCGGCTTTGGTTGTGTCGGTTTGCGTCTACTGGCCCAGGTGTGTGAGCTGCTAGCCCAGGTGTGTTAGTACCGGCCCAGGTGTGTCGGAGATATACTTGCAAGATTTGTATTTTGACCGTGTTGGGACTTAATACTTATAGTCTCAGTGTAGTGCCTAGGTGTTGTAATGGCCCGGAATTTTTAAATCAATGAGTATGTGGATATTATTTATTCTAAAGATGGAAATTGAGAATTTTAATAGAATAAACGTTAAGTGGATCAAAATTTGGGCAAAGGCCCAAGTATGGTCCAATGGACCATGGGTTGGATGAAATTCATTTAATTGGTCAATAATGATTAATTGGGTCAAGAATGGTCAAATTGGGTCAAATACCCATTTGGGACCCAATGGGTCAAGATAGTTAAGCTCTAAGATAAATGGATAAGGGTGAACTTAATTGGGCCATGGGCCCAATGGTGATCCAATAAGAGGAATGGATTTAATTAAATTTAAATCACCTAAGTTGGTGATGAATTGACCAAGGTGACATGGTCCAATGGGACCCACCTCCACCTCACCAAGTGAGGTGGCGCGTGGGCCAAGGATTGGTGGGGCCGGCCACCATGGTTGAATTGATCAACCATGGGTGGAGTAATGGAGAAGAATTAAGGAGATTAAAAGAGATAAGTGGGAATTAATTAACTTAACCTAATAATCTAATTAATTAAATGATTAAGCTAATCTAATCATGGTCAATGGTCAAAACCACCAAAACAAACACAAACCACTTAAAACAAACACAAAATAAAACCATGTGCTTAAGGTGGTGGTTTTATCCCAACCACCACCATTGAACACATTAAAACATGTGTGGTTGGTGGGGGACCTAATGATGAGTTTAGCAACCAAATGAGATGTTTTCCATCTCATTAGTCAAACCTCTCTACCATTTTACTCTCTTGCCCTCTCAAAAAACGTCCTTCACCCAAGGGAGAAAGAGAAGAAAAAAAACTTGGAAGAAGAAGAGAAAAAAAGAGAAGGAAGTGCAAGCATAAGTCCATCACTCAAGACCTTGGGTAGTTCTTCCTATCATCTCCTCTCTTCCCTCTCTCAAAATCTAACCTTACCCTAGCCAAACCCAAACCTTGGAGACTCCATCTTGATCAAGCATCTTAACCCAAAGATCAAGGAGAAGAAAACAAGAGAAGGCTAAAGAGATCAAGAGGAGAAAGAAAAGCCGGAGGAATCGTCGAATCGTAAGTAATTCTTAAACAAGAATTCTACATCTTTTTTTAGGGTTAAGAAGAGATTATGAAATCCATTCCTTGGATTTGGTGGTGGCCAAAACATCATAGGCCTTGGATCTAAAATCCATCCAATGGAAGGATGAAAAAATAGACAAAGTGGATAAATTAGGTTAAGGAAAAAAAAAATGAATTAAGGACATTATGTGGTTAATTTGATTAAGCATGGATGTATATATTTTTGGAATCATGGGCCATAGGGTTCGGCCATGTAGTATGGCCGAACCCCATGATAAGTGAATTGTAATTTTTTAGGGAATGGAAGACATGGAGGGTGATTAATGATTTTAGGGTTTTTAAATGAATGACATGTAGTGATTTGTAAAGGGTTTGTAAATGAAAAAATTCATGGAAGATGGTATATGGCCGAACCCTATGGCGGTGTAATGATGGTTGTAAATGGGTTTAAAAGGATGAAAAATATGGAGTAGGTGTTATAAAAAATTGGAGGCTTAAAAGGATCAAATGTTTGAAATTTTAAAGGGATCTTAGTGAAGGAAAGCATGGTAGGTGATTAAATGATTTTTAATGGGATTTTTTTTTAGTGAATGGAAACTATGGAATATGATTTATGATTTTTAAGATTCTAATGATTTATTTTAAAGGGGTTTGAAATGAGGAAAAACCATGGAGAGGTTTTATGAAAAGTATGTTTTTTAAAAACCCTATGGAGATGTATGATTTATTTAATGGGTATGAAAATATGGAAATTAAAGGAGAAGGTTGATGGTAATTAAATGGAATTAATGGACCTTAAGTATGGTTAATATTGACCCACTTGTAGGTCATGTTATGGGCTGAAATTTGAATTATGTATGTAATTAGATGAATGGAATAGGGCTAAGTTAATGGACTCAAATATGGTGAAGAATGATAGTTTTAATGCATGATGTAAACTCCCTCATGGGAGGGTTCATTTTGGATCTAAGTAATGTAAATTGGCCCGAAGGAAAGATTAAGAAAAAGGCATCATGGGTTCGGTCATGGTATATGGCAGAACCCATGACTCATTGAGAGACATTTTATGGGCCAAGGTTAAGGTCCATGTAAGAGATTAAATGAATGGAGGTTGGGTTAATTCAATGGCTAATGTTGTTGTGTTATGGTTAATGAGACATCAATGGACCCATACTCATGGATCAATTATGGACCAAAACATACATGGACTTAAGTGTGCATGGATAAATGAGTAATTAATTATGTAAAGGAGTAGTGGCAAAAATGGTAAATATTGGCCAAAATGAAGAACCCCATGGGAGGATGACCATGGACTTAAGTATGTTCAAAAAATGATCTTATGTGATTAAAAAAGGTTGATGGACTAAATGGGACCCACTAAGATATGATGTATGGGCTTAGAAATGGTTAAAACATGGACTAATTTGGTAAATGTATAATAAGGTATCGGGACATCGCAAACGGTACGCGATCGACGACTGGATTTATCGGACGGAAACGAAAAAGTACGCTAGTCGGTATTGGGTAGGATTCCTACCTTTTGGTAAGCCGTGGATTAGGTATATATGATGGTTTCCATGATTTATTTCGGTAACTATATGATTTATTTTAAGATGGGTTTTAATGCTATGGATTATATTTTAATTCTATGGATTATATTTTAACGCTATGAAGTATGAATTAAGGATATGAATTATATTATTACATAGCATAATGCACTTACATCTCATGCATGGCATGGGCGGAAAAATAAAGAAACCAGAGTCCATGCTCCGTCGGGGCGACCGAGAAGCAAACATGGGGATGGCCGGAGGTGCTATAACCGGAGTACATGCTCCGTCGGGGCGACCGAGAAGCAAACATGGGGATAGCTTGATGTGCTATAACCGGAGTCCATGCTCCATCGGGGCGACCGAGAAGCAAACATGGGGACACCTTGACGAGGCCTTGCCGTCAAGGGGGATATGACATTGTATGATGGTATGGATGATGGGTGGGACACATGACATAAGCACCCATGGCATGGCATTCACTTTATGGTTTTATTATATTGTTATCGGTATGCTTGTTATCACTAATCCATGTGCTAGACCTACTCGGACTCCTACTGGGCGCGTTGTCTAACGCCCTACTTCTACCCTAGCTGATGACGCAGGAGACGGCAGAAATGGTGGACGCGACGGGAGCCAAGCTTAGGAGCTTGGGAAAGCGACTACTTAGTTTATTTAAGTTTTATTTTGGAAATGTAATTTAAGTAGCTTAGCTTGTCGGCATGTAATAATTTTAGATTTCTTACAGTTGGTTTGGATTTTATTTTGGACATTATGATTATGAGATATTTTAGTAGTTTAATGATGTTCTTCCCTGCTATCTAAAATTTGTAGGTTAGTCTCTATTATCATTCCGCATTTAATTTAATATTCCTCGAGCTTACTTCTACGTGTGAACCATTCTCCGTGGACTCTGTCCCACGCACACGTAGGGTTGGCCTGTTAAAGGCCGGGCTTCAGAAGCTCGGACTTAACTCGCGTCGTGACATCCGCGCCTTTCTCACTTTCATTTAAAAAAAAAAAATAGACTTGATTTTAGTGTGGAAAGGGGCGAGCGTTACAGTTGGTATCAGAGCGAAATCGGAAGAATGAATCTCACGAAGTATGATTAAGATGGTTTCACGTCTCACTGTCGGATAAGAATCCCAACTGACTGACTCTTCGGAGTCCGCTTCATGGGGGCCGGGTTAATTTACTTTGATTGACTCAGACTGAAGCATTCAATCTGAGAACAACGGTTGACGAAGAGGAATATTAGCAAGGGAAGAAAAATCACTTTAAGTTGGAATTATCAAACGTAGTGAAATAGGAAAATCTCCCCTATTTCCCCAAATTAAAAAGGAACATTTGATATTTGGGAAGTTTTCCCTCAAACCATGTATGCTTATTTGGCAACTTCCTCCACCATCCCCCCCCCCCGAATTGAAAGAAAAATACTTGATATTTAGGAAATTTTCCCCAAATTGAAAAGAAATACATGATACTTAGAAACTTTTCCCCAAAACAAAGTATGCATGTTTGGTAATTTTCCCTCCAAAAATGAGAACATGTACTTGATACTTAGGAAATTACCCTCCCAAAACTAAGTATGTTTATTTGGCAAAATTCCCCAAAATATGAAACACGCCAAGTTTACGAAGGAACTAAGTCAATGTTTTTTTTTTCGATGACTTAGGAAATGCCGCCAAAAAAAAGAACTCGCAAGAACCCACTGGTAGAGGAAGAAGTGCCACCACCTCGTCAGGAAGAGGGGGTACAGCCACCCCATCAGGAGGAGGGACAAAATAGTGTGAACATACCTGTTGTGCCTCCCGAATTGAAGGAATTGGTTCAAGCGGTGGTCACCTTTGTCCTGCAACAGCACTTGAATGGGAATGCGACCACCAGTGACTCCAACAACTGGAGCATGGTTAGAGATTTCCAGCAACAGCGCCCTCCTTACTTCAGGGGAAAAGAAGGGGCTATCGGAGCAGAACATTGGTTGAAGAAGATCAATCAAATCTTGAATCTACTCCAGATTTCTAGTCATACTAACAGGATTTTACTGGCTACATCTCACTGATTGAGGATGCCGGCAATTGGTGGGAGGTTGTAGAAAAGCAGCAATCACTTGTGCCAGAAGGGCAAAGGATTACCATGACATGGGAAGGGTTCTCAGCCACCTTTGTAGAGCAGTATTTTCCGGAGGAGGAAAGTGAGCACCAGACTCAAGCCTTCCTATCATTGGTGCAAGGCAATATGACGGTGGCAGAATATCACCGGGAGTTTCTGAGATTATCTGTTTATGCGTTTTATATGGTGGATACTGAGCACCGGAGGGCCCGTAAGTTTGAACGGGGACTTCGGCCAAGTATCAGGGCCAAGGTAACAATATTCAAGGCAACCACACTGGCTAAGGTGGTCAGCAGGGCCACTATAGCAGAGCGGGAGTTGAATGAGTTGGCGCGGCCTGACAACCGCCGATGGCAAAGTGGGTGGGGTGCATTTCAACCCAACAAGAGGTTCCGCCCGAATTTTAATAGACCCTCGCTCTCCACTAGATCTACAGGGGGCTTTCGCCCCAATCAGCCCTCCCCATCAGCATCAGTCACTCAGGTTCCACGGGGTGGGAACACGTGCTATAGCCAACAGGGCCACTTCAAGAGGGAGTGTCCACAGATCAGCAGATCCTCTAACTTCAGGGGTTCCTTCTGCCCTGTAGCTAGACCAGCTCAGTCTCGAGGAGGCAGAGCTTACAACCAGAAAGGGCGGGCGACAAACCCTATAGGATCGGGACAACATTTTACAATAGCTCCTCCAGCAGCGGCGGATCACTCGGTGATTCAAGGTATGGCCATAGTTGATAGTTCCTATGCTGTTACATTATTTGATTCTGGAGCTTCCCGTTCATTTATATCTGTTGCATTCATATCTGCTACGGGCACATTAGTACAAAACCTGTCCACATCACTTACCATTGTATCCCCCATCGGAGACACATCTTTGGGACTCATATGTACGACACTGAACACTGAACTCGCGGGATTTAGATTCGAGTTCAACTATTTGGTAATCGATATGGCTGATTACGATGTTATATTTGGCATGGACTAGTTGGCTACATTCCAGGCCCATATTGATTGCCATCTTCGTAGGGTGATACTTTGGTCACCCGAGGGAAAGCGGTATATAGTATGTGCTGACAGACAAGGCATCCCTAGAAGGCTGCAGGAGGAATTGAACCACCTTGTCTTGAACAACCTCAGATTAGGTAGGGCACCAGTGGCTGAACTTCCGGCGGTAGTAACAGATTATGCCGAGGTATTCCCAATAGAGCTCCCTAGTTTGCCATCCAAGAGGGAGATAGACTTTGAGATCAAGTTATATCCTAGTGCTGCTCCAGTATCATTGCCCCATTACAGGATGGCACCAGTTGAGATGACCGAGTTGAAGAAGCAAATTGATGAACTGCTCAGACTAGGTTTTATTAGGAACAACACATCCGCATGGGGAGCCCCGATATTATTTGTGAAGAACAAGGACGGTACCCTTCGGATGTGTGTGGATTATAGAAAGTTAAACCAGCTGACTGTCAGGAACAAGTATCCCCTACCCAGGATTGACGATCTGTTTGATCAACTTAGGGGTTCCTCTCCTCCAAGATTGACCTAATGTCCGGGTACCATCAAATCTGTGTTAGGGAGGAAGACGTAGAAAAGACAGCCTTCAGGACGCGGTATGGTCTATATGAGTATGTAGTCATGCCATTTGGACTTACAAATGCACCGGTTGTGTTCATGGACCTGATGAATAGGATATTCCGTCCTTACTTGGTTCAATTTGTGATTGTATTCATTGATGATATTCTGATCTATTCCAAAAGTCAGGAGGAACATGCCGAACACCTACGAATAGTCCTGGACACCTTGAGGAAGAACCAGTTGTATGCCAAAGTTAGCAAGTGTGAATTCTGGCTATCCGAGGTCAACTTCTTGGGACACGTTATATCGGAGGAAGGCTATAGTCGTGGACCCGGCTAAGGTAGCGGCAGTAAGGGAGTGGAAAGCGCCGACTAATGTGACCAAGATCCGCAGTTTTTTGGGATTAGCCGGTTACTACAGGAAATTCATCATGGACTTCTCCAAGATTGCATCGCCACTTACCCGACTCACTCAGAAAGGAGTCAAGTTTGAGTGGTCAGATTTGTGCAACCGGAGATTTGAGGAGCTGAAGGAGAGACTTACAACTGCTCCCATCTTGATTTTACCGGAAAAAGGCAAGGGTTATGTAGTGGACTGCGATGCTTCAGGAGAGGGACTTGGGTGTGTTCTCAGTCAAGCTCATCGTGTGGTGGCTTATGGTTCAAGACAGTTGAAAATTCATGAACGCCACTATCCCACACATGATCTGGAACTAGCTGCAGTAGTTTTCGCTCTCAAAAGCTGGAGACACTACCTATATGGTGAGAAATTTGAGGTGTTTTCAGATCACAAGAGTCTGAAATATTTGTTCGATCAGAAGGAACTCAACATGAGACAGCGCAGATGGATGGAATATCTAGCAGATTATGACTTTGCACTCCGATACCATCCCGGCAAGGCAAACAAAGTGGCAGATGCGCTCAGCCGTTTATCACATGCATCAGTGGCCAGTATGATCAGGATGGAGTGGAACATGCTGAACACCATCCGAGAGTTCAACTTGTACATCAAGAACCATGGGAGTATGTATAATCTGATCATACAGTCCAACATGGTCACCAAGATTGTGCAAGAGCAACGGACAGATCCGGAGGTAGAGGAGATATGGACAAAGATGTCTATCGGTGAGGTTGTACCGGAATGGGAACTACGAGCGGGACAGGGTCTTGTATTCCGAGGTAGGACATATGTGCCTGAGAGCTGCCGAAGAGAGTTGTTGGTTGAGGCACACCAAACCAAGCTCTCTATCCATCCGGGCAGCGCCAAAATGTATCATGATCTTAAGAGACACTATTGGTGGCATGGGCTTAAAAGAGATGTGGCAGAGTTTGTTGCTCACTGCCTAACTTGTCAGCGGTTAAGGCGGAACATCAGAAGCCACCGGGTTTGCTCAAATCCTTACCAGTACCGGAGTGGAAATGGGAGCACATCTCCATGGATTTTGTGACAGGATTGCCAAGGTCTTCCAAAGGCAATAATGCAATATGGGTCGTGGTGGACCGGTTGACCAAGTCTGCTCATTTCCTTCCTGTCAGGAAGACAGATTCATCTGAGACCCGAGATATTATCAGACTACATGGTGTACCCCGGACCATTGTGTCCGACAGAGATGGCCGATTCACTAGCAGAGTATGGCAGAGCATGCAGTCGGCTATGGGGACCGACGTGCTGACCAGCACAGCATTCCACCCACAGACTGATGGACAGTCGGAAAGGACGATACAGATATTAGAGGATATGCTGAGAGTATGTATGCTGGACTTCAAGGGTGGATGGGAGGATCATTTGCCACTGGTGGAGTTCTCCTACAATAATAGTTACCTAGGCAAGCCTCCAATGGCTCCATTTGAGGCCTTATATGGTAGGCTGTGTAGATCGCCAGTGTGTTGGACAGAGGTTGGTGAGCCTGCGCTGATTGGACCGGAGTTGGTTGCGGAGACTACAACGCAGATCAAGTTGATACGGCAACACCTACTCACTGCACAGAGCCGTCAGAAGAGTTACGCCGACAAGAGGAGAAGGTACCTCGAGTTTGAGGAGGGAGACTTAGTATGTTTGAAAGTCTCACCACGGAAGGGGCACATGAGATTCGGGAAGAAGGGGAAGCTGTCACCTAGATTTGTGGGACCGTTCCCAATCCTGAAGAGGGTGGGGGAGGTAGCTTATCAGTTAGTGCTTCCTCCACAGTTATCCTCTTTGCATGATGTGTTTCATGTGTCCATGTTAAGGAAGTACAACCTCGATCCTTCACATATATTGAACGTGCATGACGTCGATGTGCAAAGCGACGTGACGTATGTGGAGAAGTCGATCAGAGTGATCGGGAGAGAACAAAGAGTGTTACGGAACCGCGCTATTCAGTTGGTCAAGGTGGTATGGGAACGACATGGCAATGAGGAAACCACCTGGGAACTTGAATCAGAGATGAGAGCCGCTCATCCGGAGCTCTTTGTGTGAGATGTTTTGAACCTCTACTTCGCTTGAATTTTCGGGATGAAAATTTCAAAAGAGGATTGTATTGTAATGGCCCGGAATTTTTAAATCAATGAATATGTGGATATTATTTATTTTAATGATGGAAATTGGGAATTTTAATGGAATAAATGTTAAGTGGATCAAAATTTGGGCAAAGGCCCAAGTATGGTCCAATGGACCATGGGTTGGATGAAATTCATTTAATTGGTCAATAATGATTAATTGGGTCAAGAATGGTCAAATTGGGTCAAATACCCATTTGGGACCCAATGGGTCAAGATAGTTAAGCTCTAAGATAAATGGATAAGGGTGAACTTAATTGGGCCATGGGCCCAATGGTGATCCAATAAGAGGAATGGATTTAATTAAATTTAAATCACCTAAGTTGGTGATGAATTGACCAAAGTGACATGGTCCAATGGGACCCACCTCCACCTCACCAAGTGAGGTGGCGCGTGGGCCAAGGATTGGTGGGGCCGGCCACCATGGTTGAATTGGTCAACCATGGGTGGAGTAATGGAGAAGAATTAAGGAGATTAAAAGAGATAAGTGGGAATTAATTAACTTAACCTAATAATCTAATTAATTAAATGATTAAGCTAATCTAATCATGGTCAATGGTCAAAACCACCAAAACAAACACAAACCACTTAAAACAAACACAAAATAAAACCATGTGCTTAAGGTGGTGGTTTTATCCCAACCACCACCATTGAACACATTAAAACATGTGTGGTAGGTGGGGGACCTAATGATGAGTTTAGCAACCAAATGAGATGTTTTCCATCTCATTATTCAAACCTCTCTACCATTTCACTCTCTTGCCCTCTCAAAAAAGTCCCTCATCCAGGGGAGAAAGAGAAGAAAAAAAACTTGGAAGAAGAAGAGAAGAAAAGAGAAGGAAGTGCAAGCATAAGTCCATCACTCAAGACCTTGGGTAGTTCTTCCTATCATCTCCTCTCTTCCCTCTCTCAAAATCTAACCTTACCCTAGCCGAACCCAAACCTTGGAGACTCCATCCTGATCAAGCATCTTAACCCAAAGACCAAGGAGAAGAAGAGAAGAGAAGGCTAAGGAGATCAAGAGGAGAAAGAAAAGCCGGAGGAATCGTCGGATCGTAAGTAATTCTTAAACAAGAATTCTACATTTTTTTTTTAGGGATAAGAAGAGATTATGAAATCCATTCCTTGGATTTGGTGGTGGCCAAAACATCATAGGCCTTGGATCTAAAATCCATCCAATGGAAGGATGAAAAATGGACAAAGTGGATAAATTAGGTTAAGGAAAAAAAAAATGAATTAAGGACATTATGTGGTTAATTTGATTAAGCATGGATGTATATATTTTTGGAATCATGGGCCATAGGGTTCGGCCATGTCGTATCGCCGAACCCCATGATAAGTGAATTGTAATTTTTTAGGGAATGGAAGACATGGAGGGTGATTAATGATTTTAGGGTTTTTAAATGAATGAAATGTAGTGATTTGTAAAGGGTTTGTAAATGAAGAAATTCATAGAAGATGGTGTATGGCCGAATCCTATGGTGGTGTAATGATGGTTGTAAATGGGTTTAAAAGGATGAAAAATATGGAGTAGGTGTTATAAAAAATTGGAGGCTTAAAAGGATCAAATGTTTGAAATTTTAAAGGGATCTTAGTGAAGAAAAGCATGGTAGGTGATTAAATGATTTTTAATGGGATTTTTTTTTAGTGAATGGAAACCATGGAATATGATTTATGATTTTTAAGATTCTAATGATTTATTTAAAGGGGTTTGAAATGAGGAAAAACCATGGAGAGGTTTTATGAAAAGTATGTTTTTTTAAAAACCCCTTGGAGATGTATGATTTATTTAATGGGTATGAAAATATGGAAATTAAAGGAGAAGGTTGATGGTAATTAAATGGAATTAATGGACCTTAAGTATGGTTAATATTGACCCACTTGTAGGTCATGTTATGGGCTGAAATTTGAATTATGTATGTAATTAGATGAATGGAATAGGGCTAAGTAAATGGACTCAAATATGGTGAAGAATGATAGTTTTAATGCATGATGTAAACTCCCTCATGGGAGGGTTCATTTTGGATCTAAGTAATGTAAATTGGCCCCAAGGAAAGATAAGAAAAAGGCATCATGGGTTCCGCCATGGTGTATGGCCGAACCCATGACTCATTGAGAGCCATTTTATGGGCCAAGGTTAAGGTCCATGTAAGAGATTAAATGAATGGAGGTTGGGTTAATTCAATGGCTAATGTTGTTGTGTTATGGTTAATGAGACATCAATGGACCCATACTCATGGATCAATTATGGACCAAAACATACATGGACTTAAGTGTGCATGGATAAATGAGTAATTAATTATGTAAAGGAGTAGTGGCAAAAATGGTAAATATTGGCCAAAATGAAGAACCCCATGGGAGGATGACCATGGACTTAAGTATGTTCAAAAAATGATCTTATGTGATTAAAAAAGGTTGGTGGACTAAATGGGACCCACTAAGATATGATGTATGGGTTTAGAAATGGTTAAAACACGGACTAATTTGGTAAATGTATAATAAGGTATCGGGACATCGGAAACGGTACGCGATCGGCGACTGGATTTATCAGATGGAAAAGAAAAAGGGCGCTAGTCGGTATTTGGTAGAATTCCTACCTTTTTGTAAGCCGTGGATTAGGGATATATGATGGTTTCCATGATTTATTTTGGTAATTATATGATTTATTTTAAGATGGGTTTAATGCTATGGATTATATTTTAATTCTATGGATTATATTTTAATGCTATGAAGTATGAATTAAGGATATGAATTATATATATTACATAGCATAATGCACTTACATCTCATGCATGGCATGGGCGGGAAAATAAAGAAATCAGAGTCCATGCTCCGTCGGGGCGACCGAGAAGCAAACATGGGGATAGCCTGAGGTGCTATAACCGGAGTCCATGCTCCGTCGGGGCGACCTAGAAGCAAACATGGGGATAGCCTGAGGTGCTATAACCGGAGTCCATGCTCCGTCGGGGCGACCGAGAAGCAAACATGGGGATAGCTTGATGTGCTATAACCGGAGTCCATGCTCCGTCGGGACGACCAAGAAACAAACATGGGAACACCTTGACGAGGCCTTGCCGTCAAGGGGGATATGACATTGTATGATGGTATGGATGATAGGTGGGACACATGACATAAGCACCCATGGCATGACATTGACTTTATGGTTTTATTATATTGTTATCGGTATGCTTGTTATCACTAATCCATGTGCTAGCCCTACTCGGACTCTTACTGGGCGCATTGTCTAACGCCCTACTTCTACCCTAGCTAATGATGCAGGAGACGACAGAAATGGTGGACGCGACGGGAGCCAAGCTTAGGAGCTTGGGAAAACGACTACTTAGTTTATTTAAGTTTTATTTTGGAAATGTAATTTAAGTAGCTTAGCTTGTCGACATGTAATAATTTTAGATTTCTTACAGTTGGTTTGGATTTTATTTTGGACATTATCATTATGAGATATTTTAGTAGTTTAATGATGTTCTTCCCTGCTATCTAAAATTTGTAGGTTAGTCTTTATTATCATTCCGCATTTAATTTAATATTCCTCGAGCTTACTTCTACATATGAACCATTCTCCGTGGACTCCGTCCCACGCGCACGTTGGCTTGGCCAGTTAAGGGCCGGGCTTCAGAAGCTCGGACTTAACTCGCGTCGTGACGTCCGCGCCCCCTCTCACTTTCATTTAAAAAAAAAATAAACTCTGATTTTAGTGTGAAAAGGGGCGGGCGTTACAGGTGTTACAGTGGATGTCAGTAGTTTTGGAATTATGATGAGATTTTGGACAGGATAAAATCATTATGTTGAAAATGTTGATTTTGGGCTAACCTGATATTCTATACATGGCATTGTTATGTTCTTTCACTGGGCCAATTAAATCTTAGGATGGATAAGTTGTTGCGGTTTTTTGGGATTCCCACGGACGGGAATTTCTTTATTGTTGACTATTGGTTCATTTGAACCATATGTTTGTAAAGTACCTCATGTGGTGCTTATTATGTAATGGCATGTATGAACCATTATGATCCGCAGTTACCCTGATATAAATAAGGGATAGTTGGTTTCAGAAATATTTGATTGTATGATATGTGTGGATAGATTTATGGTACATGTTTGAGCCCACATGTTGAAAGCATGTGTGATATTTTAATTCTGTGCCTAACCTTTGATCGAGCCCAGTTAGAAGTTATTGAGATTACTTTAAAAAAAATATATATTTTAGTAGCATTCCGGGCCCACTTCTGGGTCGGGGCGTTACAGTTTGGTATCAAAGCGTTGGCTCAAACTCTAGGACTGTGGTGGGCTATACATTGTTAGAACCTATTTTGGATTAGAATTGTAATTGTTATTGACATTTTTATCTTGTGATACAGATATGTCTAGTAACGTGTAGTACACCGAGATTTGGGACAAAGGGACTTCTAGCTGCCCAGTAGTGTTGGATTCGACTACCAACAACTCTAGTATACCAAATGAGAATATAGGAGTTGTACCAATTGAGAACGTTGAAGTTATACCAATTGAAAATGTTGGAGATGCCCCAGAGTCCGTAGGAGAAATAGGCTCACCGGAGTATACACCGGCTACGCCAACTGCTGAGGACATGGTAGTATATGTCTGCGAACTGTGCAACCAAGAAGGACATTATTACACCTATTGCCCTTACCCCATCAATGTAGTATACCCTATTTGTGGATACTGTGGACATGGGAGAGAGGACAAATTGTCCTTATATCGGAGGACCAGGGATTGTGCCTTGTCTAACCTATGGAGTGTTAGGACACATGTCGGCGACATGTTCTGATAACTTCTTTTTCAATTTTAATGATGATGTAGGATCCTCTACTGAAAAATAAGCGGGAAGTGTAGGAGAAGGGTTGGGAAAGAGGGAAAAACCTATGTAAGAGTTTTGGGTTATGTTTATATGTGTGAGTTGTATTAAGGCTTTTCTAACCCCAACTTATGTAATTAAATAAAATTTGAAGTTGTTGAATGTTGAATGAATGTTTATGATCTGTTTTGATAAACTTCTTGGTCTTAATTTTTAGTAATATTTACATGTAAATAACATGAAGATGTTAGGACCAAATGGACATAATTGTCGAGGAAGGAGGACAGGTCTTCTACCCTGTGAGGTACCCAACGAAACCATACGCGCAGTAATGGAGGCATTCCAAAGGATTGCCGAAAACATGCAACGCCCTCCTGTTACTACCCAGGAAGGGAGAGCCACCTCGGCTCTAAAGGAATTCAAAAGACTGAACCCGATGAGTTTCTCGGGAATCGAGGACCCAAGTACGGCGAGAATTGGATCACCCAAATCGGTCGGATCCTCAATACCTTAGCCATTGCCTATGATCTGCAAGTAACATTGGCAACGTATCAGTTGGAGGGGAACACCTACGAATGGTGGGAGGCAAAAAGTCTGATTCGTAATCACGAACCTATGACATGGGAGGAGTTTTCGCTGCTTTCTTTGCCTGTTATTTCCCTAAAACGGTTCAGGAAGCAAGAAAGAGGGAATTTCTCAATATTCAATAGGGGTCTGACACAGTGGCACAGTATGCCATAAGATTTATAGATCTGATGCAATTTGTACCTTGGATAGCGGTGAATGAGGAAGAGAAAATCCAACATTTTGAAAATGGACTTCGACCTTTCCTACAACGACAAGTGGCCGAATTAACTTTCAACACTTTGGAGGAGATCATCGAACGCGCTTCGAAGGTGGAGGCAGTAGATTCCACCAATAGGAATACCGAAAGTTTTCAGAAACCTTCCTCCAATAAGAATGTCAAATTCAACTAGAAGAGGCCATTCTTCAAGAAAAGCCAGCCTACTGTGGGGCAATCAAGTCAGTCTGACACACGACAGCTAGTGTGTTATTTCTGCAATCAGCCTGGGTATACATCCAAAACTTGCCCAACATGAAAGGAAAATGCGTGCTATCACTACAAACAGACCGGGCACTTGCTTAGGGATTGCCCCTATCTTGGCAGAGTCGTCCCTTTGCAAAGCAAGGGACCATCTCATTCTGTTACACAGTCATCTTTTGGCAAAGGTTTTTAGCAAACCTTCAGAGGCTGGGTGACACCTAGGAATGGGCCACCACGGAACGGACATGTAACGCCCCGCCCTTTTTCACTCACTTTCCTTTCCGAAAATCAGAGTCTATTTTTTTTTTTTTATAATCAAAGAGCAATAGAGAGTGGGACGTCACGACCCGAGCTAAGTCCGAACTTCTAAAGTCCGACCCTTAACTGGCCAACCCTATGTGTACATGGACTATGTCCATGAAAACGGTTCACACATAACAATATCAATATGCAGAATTAAAATCAAAACATGCAGAATTATAATAAAACCTAGTTCCATTCCATTTCAGATAGCAAAGTACGTCAAATCTTTAATCATAACATAATTATCCTATAAAACATCCAACCATAACAAATTCATCTAAGTTATTACATGCTCGGAAACTAGTTACTCAAATACATGTCCATAAGTAACTTTATTAAAATAAAAACTATAATCATCCAAGCTCCTATGCATGGTCCGTTTCGCGTTCATCCTTCTCCTTGTTTCTTGCATCATCCACTAGGGTAGAAGTAGGGCGTTAGAACAACGCGCCCAGTAGGTATTCCAATTAGGGCTAACACATGGTTAGTACAAAACATGTATAATAATATCATAATGTCAAAAGCCATATAAACCATGCCATGTCATGATGTCAAATGCAATGAGTCCCACCCATCACATGTACATAAAAGTACCCCCACATAGGTCTTTCGGACGCCCCGACAGAGTGTGGACCCTCCGGTTTCTTCCTGATGGAAAAGTACATCAAGGTATCCCACATAGGTTTTTCGGACACCCCGACGAAGTGTGACCCCTCCGATTACATATCCTTCACCCCATGCCATGCATGAGATACCAATGAAACACATGCTATTTTATCATATAAACATAGCATTAAAACTCACATTTAAAACACATGCTATTTTATCATATAAACATAGCATTAAAACTCACATTTAAAACATATCTTTTTCCACATAAAATCATCAAATAAGATAAGAAACATTGTACATAAACCCATGGTTTCAAAGAGGTGGAATCCTATCAAAGACCACTAACGTGTCCTTGCGTCTTTTGTCCGGTAACCGCTCACGATCGTACACACCTTGTGAGGTCCCGTTACCTTATAATATAACAATCAATTAAAACCAAGTCCCACTTGATTTACAATAATGTCCAAGTCCATAAACCAACTTGTGGGGCTCGGCCATACACCATGGCCGAACCTCGCCCCTTTTGTTTTAGTTTCCTTCTTTGGTTTATTAATCAATAACCCCTCAGTTAAACATTTAATCACTTAATTACCAAATTGCCATTCATGGCTATCATTCCATTAACCTAACCCTTCATACGTTAAAACCATAAATCATTCCCCATGGGGTTCGGCCATACACCATGGCTGAACCCATGGTCTATCATTTTCACACTTATTTACATCATTGCCATTGTTTGAATCCATAAAAACATTTCTCATGGGGTTCGGCCATACACCATGGCCGAACCCATGATTCCTCACTTTCACCCTTTATTACAACTTTGCCATTGGTCTAATCATTTCAAACCTTTCATTCATTAACACATGCCTAAGTCCATGTTTTGATCCACAAACCTACCTCAAATAGACCCTAAGTCCAAGAATGATCCATACATAATTCATTCACCATTTACATGACCTATAATCTTAGGTTTAGGTTCCAAAATTGATCATTCATAAAACCCCCAAGTTTACCAAATATTCTTCATGGGGTACGGCCATACACCATGGCCGAACCCATCGTCCATTAATTCTACATAATTACTATATTGCCATCCAAGGCTATAATTCCATTATTCTCACCCTTCATCCCTTGGTTTGGTGAACCATTCATTAAAAATATACATAGGCAATATTAGATTCATAATTGAACCATAGAATTGATTCACGGGGTTCGGCCAAACACCATGGCCGAACCCTATGACGTATAACTTTCCAATTATAGCAATTCCATTCTTGAATCCATAAATCAAGGTTCCTTCCTTCTTTTTTTTTTTCTTTTTTTTTTTTTATCAAAAGTCCATAATTAGAAACTTTCTAATTTAATAACCATCCTCCATTTAATCAATTAAAATTTAACAATACCATCCATGAAACTTAACCAATGTTCCTCCATGGGGTTCGGCCCTTCATCATGGCCGAACCCTATGGTTCAACAACTTCTCTTAAACCATTTAAACCCATATAAATTTATTAACCAACTCCCATAGTTTTCATCATTCAAACTTCCATTAAATAATCAATGTCCTTCATGGTTTTCATCCCTCCAAAATCATATACCATTACCAATAAACTCCCATGGGGTTCGGCCATACAACCTGGCCGAACCCTATGGTCCATTAATTCCTTTATAAATCACATATGAACTTATGATTTTAACCTTTCAAACCCATTTAAAATTACCCAACATTCTTTCATGGGGTCCGGCCATGCACTATGGCCTAACCCTATGGTTTCTCCTTTCCATTAAAAATACCATAATCATCCAATTTCCTTCCATGGTTTCCAACCCATAAAATAACCATGTCTTTCTATTAAAAATTATAATAATCATCTCCAATTCCCTTCCATGGGGTTCGGCCATACACCATGGCCGAACCCTATGGTTCCTTATCTTAAACAAAAATATCAAACTACTTATCGGTTCTGCGACTCCTCCTGTTTTCCTTTGCTCCGATTGGTTCTTCCGATCTTCTTCTTCTTTAGCATCCTTGATCCTTCACAAAGCTGAGAACACCTCTTGCTAATGTGCGAACCAGCGTCAAGACCCTTGTTTAATTGTGTATTTCAGTGTGCCTCTCCTTCCTCTCTTTTATAGTTTCCAATTGGTCCCAATTTAGAAGGTGCCATGCGCCCCTTCTTCCTTTCTTTTATTAAACCTCCCCTTGGTCCCAACTTAGAAGGTACCAAGACCCTTTAAATTAGCCATTGCCTAGTGCCGTGTGCCCCTTGCTGAAATAACCATTGCCATGTGCCCTTGTGTCTTTTTAATACTTCCACTCGGCCAATCTTAGAAGGGCTTAGCAATTTCCTTAGTATTGTTTCTTAACAAGGAAATGACTCTTTTTTAAAGAGATACACTCCAACCCATGCGCATATCTTATATGCGGCTAAGACATCTTATTTATTTAGCAATCCCCTTTTTAAAGATATACTAGCACATCTTTTTGGATGTGCAAATCCCACACACGGCCATGCACAATCTATAATTAACTTTTAGACATATTCTTTATTTGGATTAGGCAATTGAATGTCATTGCCTAATCCCATCTCATCCATGTGTGTGTGTGTCATCATCATACATCTCATGCGCATATCCTTAATCTAGATAGATATATGTTTCTATGTCAACCTCACATACATGGCCAAATTAATCCATATTTAATTTTTAGACATAATGCATACCCCTTTAATTCAACCCCATTTAAATTTTATTGAAACCGTTTCCAAAACCCTTGGGTCTTAATTGGGCAATGACCCAACACTTTACCCATATAAGATCTATATCTAATAATTCACAAATTAAATGGGTAATTTTCATATATATTAATAACTTGAAAATTCGGGGTGTTATAGGACAGGGGAGGGGACATGGACGTCCTCAGACCACTCAAGGGAGAGTCTATACGATTAGGACTCAGAAGAAAGAGCCAATGGAGAATACGGTGATGGAAGGTACATTTACCCTTTTTAGTTATTTGGCACGAGTACTTTTGATACCGGTGCTTCGTATTCTTTTATTTCTAGATCATGTTGTGATAAATTGGATTTCCAACAGGTAGAAGTAGCTAACCCGTTGACGGTAGTGTCACCCTTGGGAAAAAGAGCATTGGTAAACAAAAAATGCAAGTCATGCATTTTAAAAATTTGCGGTGTAGATTTGTCATATGACTTTCTGATATTAGAAATGACGGACTTTGACATCATCCTTAGCATGGATTGGTTGTCAATTTATAAAATTTTGATTGAATGTTCTCAAAGGAGAATTTTTGGGGTCTCTGCAACCAATGAAAGGTTTATGGAGAAGCTAATACCCTACGAAAAGATGAAAGTCAATTTTTTTGACCTTAGGGCGTATCTTGGTAGTGTGGTGGCTAGCATGGGATGGGAAGATGTAGGTGGTGCAGAGTCTGTTGCACCTCGGGTGGTGTGTGAGTTTATGGATGTGTTTCCTGACTAGTTAGCTGGGCTACCTCCACGCCGAGAGATAGAGTTTATCATTGACTTACAACTAGGAACATTTCTTATTTCCATGGCACCTTACCGGATGGTGCTAGCTGAACAGAAAGAGTTAGTTACGCAGGTAGACGAGCTTCTCCGACTTGGTTTTATTCGTCAGAGCAATTCGACTTGGGGCGCACCTGCTCTCTTTGTGAAAAAGAAAGATAGATCGATGAGAATGTGTATAGATTACCGACGACTCAACCAGGTAACTATCAAGAATAAATATCCGTTACCTAAAATAGATGATCTTTTTGATCTACTAAGAGGATCAAAATGTTTTCCAAAATCGATCTGAGGTCGGGATATCATCAGTTACGGATTTGAGAAGAAGATATTCCTAAAACTGTTTTCAGAACGTAGTATGGTTTATACAAGTTCGTAGTAATGCCTTTCGGATTGACTAATGCACCAGCCATGTTTATGGACTTGATGAATCGTGTTTTCCGACCGTACTTGAGAGAATTTGTGATAGTCTTTATAGATGATATCTTGATCTTTTCATCATCTGAGGAGGAGTATGAGCATCATCTACGCATTATTCTTCAGACCCTTAGAGATCACAAGTTGTACGCTAAGCTGAGCAAGTGTGAGTTTTGGTTAACTCAAGTTCAGTTCCTTGGACATATACTGTCTATAGAAGGGATCTCAGTAGACCCGGCAAAGGTAGAAACAGTGAAGAATTGGGAAAGTCCCAAGAATGTGTTCGAAATTCGAAGCTTTTTGGGATTTGCTGGATATTATAGAAAGTTTATCCCACAATTTTCCCAGATTGCGGTACCAATGACCAGATTGACAAGGAAGAACGGTAAGTTTGAATGGAGTGATGCTTGCGAAAGGGCATTTCAACAGTTGAAAAAAGAAACTGACCACTTCTCCGATACTGATAATACCCGAACAAGGACGAGGTTATGATGTATATTGCGATGCATCTAAATTTGGTTTGGATTGTGTTTTGATGCAGGAAGAAAATGTAGTAGCTTATGGTTCTAGACAACTAAAGGGGCATGAGTAAAATTATCCAACTCATGATTTGGAACTAGCAGCCATTGTCTTCTCGCTAAAACTGTGGAGACATTACTTGTATGGTGAGAAATACAATATGTTTTCTGATCAACATAGTCTCAAATATATATTTACTCAGAAGGACCTGAATATGAGATAACGAAGATGGATGAAATATCTGGGAGATTACGATTCAGTCTCTTCTACTATCCGAGAAAGGCTAATGTAGTGGTAGACGCCTTAAGCAGGAAGTCACATGGCAATGTAGCATGTATGACATCCTTGCAGAGGAAAATGCTGGAGGTTTTATCTAATTATGATCTAGAGCTAATCGAGGGAAACGGGTCAACGAGAATCCAGAATTTGGTTCTACGACCCGAAATAATCGAATTTGTATGGAAGGACAACAGAACGATTCAGAAGCAAAAGATTTAATGATTCAGCTTTCAGGAGGAACGACCTTGGAAGATCAAGATTGATGGAGGTCTGATGTTCAAGGACAAACTTTTCGTACCAAAGTTGGATGAATGCAGAAGAAATGTACTTGATCATTTTCATCGTTCTCGTTTTGCAGTACATCTTGATGGTACGAAGATGTATCACGACTTGTGGCGACTATTTTGGTGGAAAGATATGAAACGAGAAGTAGCAGATTTCGTATCTAAGTGTCTGACCTGTCAACAAGTTAAAGTAGAACATCAACGACTTGGTGGAAAGATACAACCTCTTGAAGTGGCTAAATGAAAATGGGAGCACATTACGATGAACTTTGTGGCTGGGTTCCCAAAGTCTTCCAAGAAGAATGATGCTATTTGGGTAATAGTCGATCAAATAACGAAATCAGCTCATTTTCTGCCTATTAAAAAAACTAATTCTTTGACTACTCTGAGTAGATTGTATGTAAAAGAGATAGTCAGACAGCATGGAGTACCTGTATCAATTGTATCTAATAAAGACCCTAGATTTGTGTCAAGATTTTGGCAGGGATTACAAGATGAGTTGGGAACTAGACTATGCTTCAACACTGCTTTTCACCCTCAGATGGATGGTTAATCAGAGAGAACCATTCAACCTTTGGAAGATATGCTAAGAGCATATGTTATGGATATGCAAGGAAGTTGGGAAGACTAGTTGGCACTAAATGAATTTGTATACAACAACAACTATCATTCCAGTATACAGATGGCACCGTACAAAGCCTTGTATGGTAGACCCTGCAGATCACCTCTATGTTGGACAAAAGTGGGAGACAAAGCACTTTTGGGATCGGATCTAGTACGAGAAACGTCTGATCAAGTTGAAGTGATAATGCAACGTCTCAAAACAACTCAAAGCTGACAAAAGAGTTATGCTGACAAAAGGCGGAGACCTTTGGAATTTGCGGTCGATGACCGAGTATTCTTACGTGTGACACCACGTCATGGAGTACAAAGGTCTGGGCGCAAGGGAAAACTATCACCTCGATATGTTGTACCCTTTAAAATTTTAAAAAGAATAGGGGAAGTAGCTTATCAGCTAGACCTTCCTCAGGCTATGGAGAGAGTACATAATACATTTCATGTATCTATGTTGAAAACATACGAGCCTGACCCATTGCATGCAATAAGCTACGAGGACATTGAAGTCTTAGAAGATCTAACTTTTGAAGAAGTACCACTAGAGATACAAGGATCTCGAGTTCAAGTACTCAGAAGAAAGTCCATTCCACTAGTACAAGTGCTATGGCAACATCGTGATGTCCAACACGTGGCGTGGGAACCAGAGTCAACGATGAGAAAGTTGTACCCTAGTTTGTTTACGGGATAAAAAGGTACGAGATTTATTTTAAATTTCGGGACAAAATTTCCTTAATGGGGTAGGATGTAATACCCTGACTCGAATTAAGCGCGATCAATATGATAAATCATATTTTAACCAGTTAATCTTAAAGATTATGGTTAGGGTTGTACGAAAAGCCCAAGTTTGGCCCAGTCAGATGATCCAACTCATCAAGTTGGAAGGGTAAAAATGGTAATTTACCATTTATTGATGTTATTTTTACTACTTATGTAATTATTTGATTATAGTAGAGTAATATTGATTTCCTTAATTAAGGATTTTATTTATAAGTATATTATTATATTATTTTCAGATAATGTTATTGAAAACTACCCGAAAAGATCCCGAAAATGAAGAAATAAATATTTTTAGATAATTTTAGAAATGAGAAAATTTCAAGAAAAAATATGTGGTTTTAGGCTTTACTATAACTCACTGTTTTATTTCTTCAAATTTTGAAAATAAAAGTTTTAAACCCTTTTTATAAATACAAGTTAAATTAAGTAAATAGTGTCAAAATATGAATTTTGATTAAATCTATGGTTTTGGTAAAATTTAAATCTCCAATTTTTTTATGATGAGCAGAATTTATAAAACCCAACATTTTTGTTAAGTTGGATTAATTTAATTAAGTTAAATAAACCATGTATTCAGTTAAAATTTAATTAAGATAAAAAATGGACTAAATTGCAAAATCTTCTCAAGGACTTATTTGCAGAAATTCCAAATCATTGCTCCTCTACGTGGCCGTGTCGACTCATGCAGACGCCCGTAGATTGCCAGTGAGGTGTCCTTCACATGGCCTTGCTGGAGGGTTTATAAAATCTACCCTCTCCTAACTGGATTCACCCTCAGTTAGAAACCAAACCAGTTAGAAACCAAACCAGTTAGAAACCAAACTACTCTCCTCTGTTTTCAAAATTTTTTACCATGAGCTGTGAAGTGGAAGAATTTTGAAGTTTTTGAATTTCTACCCAGGAACTAAAATGAAGGTAACCTTTGTGTTCCTTTTCAAATTCTAGTCAATTTATAATCAAACAGAAGTGAATTTGGTTAAGATTTGAGTGTTAAAAATGAATTTGAAGTTTTAAGGAAAACTTGTATTTTCATGTGTTGACAGAGGAAGAAGACGATTCTCGGAAGGTTCGAGAGTTGGGCTTTAGAAGTTCCGAACTTCTGTCCGGGGTTCCGAAGTGTCCAGAGGCCAAACTTTTCTTCTACTTCTGCTGACTGGGATGTTCCGAGACTGTTCGGAAGTTCAGAGCATTCCCTCGGCAGGTTCCGAGACACACAAACCCACTATTTTTCTGTTCGGAAACACCCTCGGAAGTTCGAAGACCTGAGCCTTGGAAGTTCCGAAGGACAGAACCCATGTTCCAAAGGTTCTGTAAACCCAATTTTAGGTAGTGGCTCAGAAGGTCTGAAGCCACAGTACTTGGTTCCGAGGAACCCAGTTCTGGTTTCTGAAGCTTGGCTTAATTTAGGATTTCATGAGTTAGATCTTATGTTTTAATGTGATTTTATACCCCTTTCTTTTAATTAAAGGTGATACTAACCCCTTTTCCTTGGTATTATAATGTATATATATATATATTATGTATTCACTTCCAGGCCGATATTCTCTATCTGTAGCTGACTCAGCTTGATAGCTATCTGTAGCTGAGCGATTGTCTTCACCTCTCGGTAGAAAAAAAGGGTTCGGGCACTGAGTCACCTCTAGGCCTAACTCGCTATAAGAGTAGTGGCCTAAGCATCTTATATCTCTAGGCCTAACTCAATACGTCTACATGGTCATGTCCAGAAGACAGTATGAGAAGTGACCTGAGCATCCTATTATACATTGTTGACTATTGTAACTTAAAATAGTTAGTAACCAAATAGAAGACTCAGATCCATTTCCCCTGGAGTTTTCCGAAAAATAGGATAGAAAGATTTGAAATACTATGAGTATGTATTGCATTGTATCCATGTATATTGACTGATTATTGATTGTATATCTGTTTGCATGTTTGACAGATACTTCGATACCCACAGTTTAGATGAGGAGACTTAACAATTGCAGTAAGAGTAAATTAAGTTATGAGAATCTAGTGCAATGAGTGGTTTAAAGGATCAGATTTAATGAACTCACTTATGTGCCTAGACATGATGCACTATTGTGAAAAGTGCATATTGATGGTAACGATGTTTATCTTTTATTGTGATTATGATGATGAAATTCTTATGAGCTATGATACTGCTTCCACGTAACCTTAAACTACTGAACTATTATCGGCCTTGGGTGTGTTGATTACCGGCCTCGGGTTTGTCGGTTTGCGTCTACTGGCCTAGGTGTGCCAGTTGCTAGCCCAGGTGTGTTAGTACCGGCCCAGGTTTGTCAGAGATGTACTTGTAAGATTTGTATTTTGACCGTGTCGAGACTTAATACTTATAGTCTCAGTGTAGTGTTTAGGTGTTACGGTCGATATCAGCAGTTATGGAATTATTATGAGATTTTGGACAGGATAAAATCATTATGTTGAAAATGTTGATTTTGGGCTAACCTGATATTCTATACATTGCATTGTCATGTTCTTTCACTGGGCTAGTTAGCTCACACCACTCACATTTCAAGAGATGTACCCGAGGAGGACGAACCTCCATATCAAGCTTAGGATGGACAAGTTGTTGCGGTTTCTTGGGATTTCCACGGACGGGAATTTCTTTATTGTTGACTTTTGGTGCATTTGAACATATGTTTGTAAAGTACCTCATGTGGTACTTATTATGTAATGGCATGTATGAACCACTATGATCCGCAATTACTCTGATATAAATAAGAGATAATTGGTTTTTGGAAATATTTGATTGTATGATATGTGTGGGTAGATTTATGGTACATGTTTTAGCCAACATGTTGAAAACACATGTGACATTTTAATTCTGGGCCTAACCTTTGACCCAGCCCAGATAGAAGTTATTGAGGTTATTTTTAAAAAAAAAATTGAAGCGTTTCGGGCCCACTTCCTGGTTGGAGCGTTACACGAGATACCCCTATTCTCTCATCACTCGCACGACACTCTCTCCTATTCCACTTCCTCTCACACGGTAAACACCCCCCATCTCCATCTCCACCACCGTGCACCCCATTCTTCCATCCTTCGACACAGTTTTTCCTCCTCCTCTCTTCTCTTCCATTTGTGAAACTTAAGGAAGGAAGAAAGCAAGAGAAGAAGAGAAGAAAAGAAGACGAAGAAAGGAAGAAAAGTCGTAGAAAGCTTTATAAGTGGTTTGTTTTCCTCCTTAGATTTAGTATGAAGGCTTAATTTAAGGATTATGATAGTTTAGAATCGACTCAAGACAAATTTGTGCTAAGAAAATGAAAATTGGAAAATTTGGGGATTTTTGTGTTTTTCTACAACTCATGGAATTTGATTTAAGATCCATGAATTTATAATTCAAATCATGAGTATTAAGCTTCTAAAATGTGACCAATCAGATGTGGAATCAATCTAAGGGTTTAAAAGTAAGGATCAAGGCCAATGACCCAACCTAATGTAATTTTCGACTTCACGGAACTCGGCCCGCACTGTAGATTTCTGCAAGTGACTGTCTGTAGAAGACAGGTTTCAGAACCTCTTCAGAACCTCCTCGGATGTACCGAGACAAGTGCCGAAGGCTCGGACAGTCCAAGGTAACGAATGATGTTTCGAGGACCATTGAAAGGTATGAGGTCTTGGAACCTGGCTCGGACGTTTCGAGCCAAGTTCCGTGAAAACCAATGAACCCCCGGAAGGACTAAACATTTAGGAAAATTTGTTAAGTACAAAAGAGGACTCGAAGTCTCGGAACCTGACTCGGAAGTACCGAGACCACGTTCTGAGCAGACCTATGTGTTGTATACTTCGGACGATCTGAGGGATGACCTGGATGTTCCGAAGCTTCGAAAGCTTCGGAAATATCGAACCGAGTGACCCAAGTTCCGAATTGACAGTGACCATACTGTTTTGATCTTAACCCCATACCTTAGTTTTGATCATTAATGTGGGATTAATAAGACTACAATAACATTATCCAAATCTTGCCCACTCAATGGTAATTATTAAAAGTACTATGTATTAAATTTGGAAACCAAAGACATAAACTAATGATGTGATTATTGTGTCTTAATCCATGAAAATAACTGAAGAACTTGTAGGTGACTTAGGTGTGTACAAGTCGTATCATGATTCATCCTCCCCGTCAACTTATCTCCAATCACGTAGATTCATGGCACCCATGGCATCACACTTCATGTTGATTTTTAGATGGATTGAAAACACTATGATTATTATTATTATTATTAAATGATCATGATTTGGATTAGAATGTATTGTTTTCCATTATGTGAAATAATTGGATTTCGAACATATGATTTCATATATGATTTTCAATGAGATTTGAATGAATTATGAAATATCAATAGTATGTTTTTCATCACATGTTGGTACCCACTTTGATGGGAATTCCTATTGGAGGCGACGAAGTCCACAACTATTTCCCTTTTTTAGAATCTAATACAGATAAGGAGAAAGGCGATGAAGCATGGCCAAGTAATAGCCAAGCATGAATAGAAAGAAAGCAAAAAGGAAGAGCTTGGGAAACTTTACTCCTTTTGATATTTTGGAATTGAAGAAGACTTAGTTCATTTGGTTATTTTATTTACATTTTGAGAGAATGCAATTTTGTAGGAGTTATGAGTATGGAAATGTAATAACTTACATTTAAACTCCTAGATATTTGTGTTAGACTAGATATTTGTAATTTGACTTATGTGGGATCCTTACACTTTGCTTTGAAATGTGAATGATTATCATTCAGATATATTAGATATTGTTATATGTTTCTGCAGGTTTATATTAGTATGTTGGAAATGATAACATGGACTTCTGTCCGTGCACACACACTAGATGGGCTAGTCAATGGTCGGGTCTTCGGACTCGGACTCGGCTAGCGTCATGGCTCTCACTGAGCTCCCTCTCTCCACTTAAATATCCTTATTATATTACTCTGATGTCGGTGGTCAGGGGAGGGGGTGCTACATGTTATGTCTTGGATAGTGCATCAACTCCCATCAAACATAGTTTTTTCATGTCCAAAATAAGTGAGGGCGAACTTTGGCATCAAAGGCTTTGGACATGTAAATTTCAAAGATTTGTCCAAATTGAGTGACCATATAAAGGGGTTACCTAAAGTAAGCCGATCCGAAAAGTCCATATGTGGAGATTGCCAAAAAGGAAAACAAATTAGGGCAGCTCACAAACATACCAATTTGATTGCAACATCTATACCCTTAAAGTTGTTTTATATGGACTTAGTTGGACCTACTCATCATGAAAGTGTTGGCGGAAAGAAATATGTTTTGGTGATAGTTGATGACTACACTAGATATACATGGGGGACCTTTCAAAGAGAGAAATGTAATGCATTCCATGAATTCAAAATCATTGCAAAACGAATAATGAATGAAAAGGAGTCCAATATTCATAGAATAAGTACTGATCATGGGAGAGAATTCGAAAATCAATCATTTGACATATTTTGTGAAAAACGTGGAATTCATCATGAATATTCTGCTCCCAAGACTCCACAACAAAATAGAGTAGCCAAGAGGAAAACTAGAGTCCTCCAAGAGATGACCAACACTCTTCTTCAAAGTAAAAATGTCCCTAAAATTTGTGGGGCGAAATCGTTAATACTGCATGCTTTATTATTATCTGTGTTTATTTAAGAGCGGGGTTAAACAAAACTACCTTTGAACTTTGGGCTGGTAGAAAGCCAAACTCTAAGTATTCAAAGTCCTTGGAAGTAAATGTCATATACTTAGAGATAGAGAACATTTGGGTAAGTTTGAATCCAAGAGTGATGATGGTATCTTCCTAGGGTACTCCAACACTAGTCGTGCATATAGAGTTAATAATTTGAGAACTAGAACTATTCAAGAATCAGTGAATGTTGTAGTGGATGATCATGTGCTCACCCTTAGTGAAGAACCAAAGAAGATGACTCTATCACTCTAGCTCAAAATGAGGAAAGTCAAGAAGAAGAAAAACAAGTATCCTCTCATAAACCCAAACCTCTAAAAAATGTAAAGGAACAACCCCTTAAGAAAATCAGAGGAGAACCCACCGTTGGAGTGAAAAATAGAAGACAACTTGAGAACTTGGAGAATTATGCTTGTTTCACTTCACAATTGGAACCCAAGAAGGTAGAAGAAGCCATGAATGATGAGGATTGGGTCAATGTCATGCAAGAGGAGCTAGGACAATCACTAGAAATGAAGTGTGGGATTTGGTTCCTAGACCCAAGGATACTCATGTAATTGGAACAAAATGGATATTAAAAAACAAGTTGGATGAGCATGGAACCATTGTAAGGAATAAGGCTAGACTGGTAGCTCAAGGGTACACCCAAATTGAAGGAATCAACTTTGATGAGACCTTTACCCTGGTTGCAAGATTGGAATCCATTAGAATCTTGCTCTCCATTGCACGCTATCTCAAGTTCAAACTATATCAAATGGATGTGAAAAATGCCTCCTTGGATGGACTTTTGAATGAGGAAGTGTATGTGGAACAACCTAAAGAGTTCATTGAACCAAAGTATCCACATCACGTGTTCAAGCTTAAGCTTTGTATGGTCTCAAGCAAGCCCCAAGAGCTTGGGATGAAAGGTTGACTCAATTCTTGCTTGACTATGGTTTCCAAAGGGGAATGTGGACAAGACCTTGTTTGTCCAAAAGACCAACAAATCCATCCTTATTGCCCAAATCTATGTTGATGATATTGTGTTTGGGTCTACTTGTGAGAGACTGCCATTGGATTCTCAAAGCTCATTAAATCAGAATTTGAAATGAGTATGGTGGGAGAATTAAGCTACTTTCTTGGTCTTCAAATCAAGCAATACAAAGAAGGCCTCTTTATTTCTCAATCAAAATATCCAAAGAACTTGTGAAGAAATTTGGTCTTGAAGGATGCAAGCATTCAAGTACCCCCATGAGTACTACAGTCAAGCTATTCAAGGATGAAAATGTAAGGATCTTGATCCTTGTTTGTATAGAAGCATGATTGGAAGCCTCTTGTACCTCACAGCTAGTAGATCAGACATCTCTTTGAGTGTTGGTGCATGTGTGAGATTTCAAGCTCAGCCAAAGGAATCACATCTTAAAGCCGTAAAAAGGATAATCAAGTATGTGGTTGTTGATGTTTTAAATTTGTAAATCTCGCAAGCCCATGAACCATTCATAGTACAACGATTGCGTGCGAGGTCGAACCCAAAAGAAACATTCAAAATACACATGCCTCAATTTTTATGTTTCTTAGAAAACAAAGATTCAAAATTAAATTTAGGATAAAAAATCAATTTTAATCTTTAAACGTATATTCCAACTAATAAAATCTTCAATTAAATAAATCGATCTACAATTTTAGAGCATTGATTAAAAGTAATTAAAATAATGTTTTAATTAAGAGTTTATAAACAATCTCACCACACATTCTAATTCACAAAATCTAGTTCTAATTAAATTTAATCCTAACTAATTAATCAAATTATTAGGGAGATTTTAAATACATGAAATAAATACATTTTAAAAGAAATAAATATTTAAAAATAAAACTAAACTACAACATTCAAGTGAAATAAAATAAACATGAAAAGTAAATTGTCAAGAAAAATAAATTACTGAAATAAAAACGCAGTAATGTAAAAGGTGGTTGTTTGGAAAAGACCGTTCATCGCCAAAAACATTTAAATAAACAAACGACCTAGATTTGAAATTCACGTAAAGATTTAAGTTCCAGTTCATGTTTATCATCAATGTTAATTTTATAAACTTTAAATTATAAAATCAAACCATAATAACTTAGATCTAGCAATTTTAACCTAAGTCCTAACTATTTCATGTCCGATTAAATAATTAAACCATACATTCTTAAATTCGAATCAAAGACAATCATAAAAGGAAATAAAAAATTGGATGTTTCTTGATTCTAAACAGGTTGTCCTTTGATTATTTATTCGAAGAATTAATACAGGATCGATTGAATACAAGATATTTGGAAATTAAAATTACAAAAGAAACTCACTTGTAAAATTCGAATTTTCTGTGTACCCTTGAGTCTTCTCTTGGTCTTCTCTTCAATCCTTTGGTCCTCTTTGGCTCTAGTGTCAAATTCGAGTTTGGTGTGTGGGTTACTGAGCTATTTATAGGACTTGGATTGAATGGAGGGCTAATATTAAATCTAGGTTTAAGTTAATGGGTGAATGGTTGATACTAGATCTAATTTAACATGGGTGGTTAGGATTAAAAGCTAGAAAACTAGGGCTTCTCTGTAGCTATACATGAATTTACTGTGCATTGGTTGGCTTGGAGTGAAGTACAAGTAAGCAAGGAGAGAAAATTGGGATTAAGATTTGTTGTGTGATTTTCGAATTTGGCTAATTGGTTTAGGGTTTTTGGGTCGTGCAATGATGGATTAATGGATGGGATTAAATGGATGGATGAATGAATGGATGAGATGTTAAGATGATGAGATGGAGGGTTGACTATGGAATTGAAATGGGATAGGAAGGAGATAAACAAAAATCGAGTAGGGATCTTAGGAGTGTATTTGGATGGATTTTGGTCTAAGTTGTAGTGACCCGACCCGGATTAACGGGTCAGTAGAAGTGGGTAGAATTAGTTAGAAAATTAATATTGGTTATGCTAATTTGTTATTTGATTTTAAGTAAAGAGAAATTTAGTTGTCAAATTAAAGTTTTAGAGTTAAAATTTCAATGTAAATTATTTAAAAAAAATGAAAATTGGCTTATGCAAATAAATAAGGAAATAAGAATTAAATAAAGGAGGTTTCAACTCCTTTAAAATCCAAACCCGTGTGGGCCCCTTAAAGACCCACACATCGTGACTCCCATTCGCGGTAAAACAAGCCCTCTCTATCTATTCCTTATCCCTCCACATGATCCCCTTTCCTTCCTCTCATTCCCCAAAACGGAAGCCATCCCTATTTTCCTTGCCATGGCCGATTTTTCTCTCAAGTAACACCACTGTAGATCTCCTCTCCGCCTAGCAACAAGAACCAGCCAAGGGAAGACGATCCAATCATTTGCCATTTTTTTGAGCTTCTACATGTTAGCTTTCTTGCTCTCTACCTTTAGTAATATCTCTCTGTGCAAGAAACCCAAATTAAACAGTAGCACTCTATTGTAGTTTCTACCTCACTCAGATTCCATTGAATACAAACCATACCGTTAGTGGTGGGGATTGATTTCTAACCCCAGATCAGCCATGACTTTTTAATGCAAGGATTGAGTCCAGATTAGAAAACTACTAGGCCTACATGGACGATACCACCACTTGTGGATACAATCCCATATAGTTATGATTTTAAAAGACTTCATTCCATTACCTTATTATTTTCATCACTTGTATAGATTACATCACCCATGGTTTTCAAGGGTCTTTATTATCTACCCTTTCATTACCCATGATTTTCGTCAGTGTATCTAATGAATTTAAAGTATTAGACCAAGTTGCAATTACTTATTTTTTTTAAAAGAATTCTCTCCTTACTTATTTTAATTACAAAGTGGTTTGAGTGAATTGATCTGTCCATTCTCACGGATGTAAATTAGCTTTGAATTTAGCTTGTGTTTCTGCATATTGTTATCATGCACTGTACTTTACTTTAGCCATTTTTGAAAAGGTTTTTGAGAATGAAGGCTATAAATGTAATTTTTGAAAATTGAATGGAGACATAAATGCTCTCCTATGTGTTTGGCTTTAAGGAAATCTGAGAAAGGACTACTCTGTCCTAGCTTGAGGGATGTATTTATTTGATTTTGATAACAGCCTTACTGTCCTATGAATGTCAATTTTTGGGAAAATCCATCCAGCTATCCTATGTTTTTTATTTTAGAGAAAAGCTTGAAAAGAATGTGTCACTGTTTTATGTATGGGTTTACGAAAACATGAAATACAAGTGCTTGCTATCTTCTTCATCTAAGTCTTGAAATGAATTTATTTTGCTGCCTTATATGTTTGGATGTCCTTTGGAAAATGGGCTTTTCTATTTGGCTTTCCAACTTCCACTTTGCATCCCTTTTTCTAAACTAAGCCGAGCTTATGTAAATGTAACGCCCGCCCCTTTTCACCGAAAATCAGAGTCTATTTTTTTTTTTTTAAGTGACAAAGGGCGCGGACATCACGACGCGAGTTAAGTTCGAGCTTCTAAAGCCCGGGCCTTAACTGACCAACCCTACGTGTGTGTGGAACGAAGTCCATGAAAAACGGTTCACACGCAGAAATAAGCTCGAGGAATACTACCCTAAGTGCGGAAATTACCATAGAGGCTAACCTACAATTTTTAGATAGTAGGGAAGATTTCATCATTTAATTACTAAAATGCCATAACATCATATGTCTACAATAAAATCCAAATCATAGCAATAAGTCTAAAATATTACATTTCCAACAAGCTAAACTATGCAAATACACATTTCCCAAAATAAACTTAAACAAAATAATTAGTCCGCCTTCCCAAGCTCCTAAGCTTGGCTCCCGTCTCGTCCTTCTGCTCTGGCATTTCCTGCGTCATCAGCTAGGGTAGAAGTAGGGCGTTAGACCACGCGCCCAGTAGGACTCCGAGTAGGGCTAGCACATGGATTAGTAATAACAGCATGCAGATAATATTATAATAAAACCATGCACTTTGGGCAATGTCATGCAATGAGTGTTCTATGTCATGAATCCCACCCATCAATCTCATCATCATTGTACAATGTCCCTTTTTCAACCATACATAGTGTTCCAAATAAAATCCATACCATCATCGTGCCATGACCCTCTTATGGAAAAGCCTTATCAAGATGCGATCCACACTAGGCATCCCCCTTAATGGAAGAACCATCATCAAGGTATACCAATAAATACAACATCCCCCTTGATGGAAAACCATCATCAAGGTATCATAATTACAAAGGTCCCCTTTGATGGCAAAGCCTCATCAAGGTATAATAATACATATATGAAATATCCCCATGCTTGTTTATCGGTCGCCCCGACGGAGCATGGACTCCGGTTTCATTTCATCCTTCCCCTGTCATATCCCTCCCATGCCATGCATGAGATGTAGATGCCATATGCCATGTAATATATGTAACTCATAGTCATAAAACCCATCTTAAAAACAATGCCATGATTATCAAAATAAATCAAAGGAAACCCATCACATAATCCCAAAATCCAAAACCCATCTTAAAAACAACTACATGATTACCAAAATAAAATAGAGGAAAACATCACATGATACTAAATCCAAAACCCATCTTAAAAAAAACCATATAATTTCCAAACTAATTCAAAGAAACCATCACTTAATCCATGGCTTACAAAAAGGTACGAATCCTACTAAATACCGACTAGCGTTCTTTCTTTCGTTTCCGCCCGATAGACCCGGTCGCCGATCCACGTACCGGTTGCGATGTCCGGTACCTTATTACATATTAACAATTAGTCCATGTTTTAACCATTTCTAAGAACTTACATCATGTCTTAGTGGGTTTTCCTCGTTTTGGCCAATATTTACGGTTTTGCCATTACCCTTCCATGGATAATTCATTCCCTCTTCCATATACATTATGGTCTATAATGGATCCATAACTTAGGTCCGTTAATGACCCAGCAACCATATCATGTGATCATAAAATTAGTCCTTTTATTAACCTAACCCTTATTCCTTTAAACCCATACAAAACCCCATACTTAACCCTTTAAATGGTTAATGGATCATGGGTTCAAAATACCCAATTCATCAAATCTTTCCATGAGGTTTACATCATGCATTTAACCCACAATGAGTCCATTATCCACTCATTCCCTTTATTCATAATTGATCCACACACTCACCAATCATGAGATACAACCATATCTTAACCTAATCCCCATTAGCTAAAGCATATCCATAGACTTTAATCTTAGCCTATCCATTGGTCAAAAATGGGTCCATTGATGTCTCATTAACCATGACATAAGTACATTAGCAATTAACCATTTAATTAACCTAACCTCCATTTATTTAAAACATAAATATATGACCCCATACTTAGACCATTAAGTGGCTCATAACAATGGGTCATGGGTTCATTAAAAATCAGCCCTTTCAACTTAACCAAATCCCCATTTTTTCCTTGGTCCTTGGTTACACTTTAGATTCATCACAAATCCCTCCATTGAGAGAACCTAAACCATACATTTAATTCATCATTCTTTAATCACATTTAAGTCCATTAACTTAGCCACATTCCCATTACAACTATCAACATTAGGTTTACATTGGTCAACCAACACCACCAACATTCCCCATTTTTATTTTTTTTTCATTCTTTTACATCCATCATCATTCCACATCTTCCATCCTTCCAAACCCATTTAAATTCACAACACAATAACCTAGGGTTCGGCCATACACCATGGCCGAACCCATGGTTCATGCTTCATTCCCATCTATGCCTTTCAAGGCCATAAAACCCCTTTGCATTTTCATGAATTTTCCTTATTTAAAATCCTTTAAAAAATTACTACATTTAATCATTTAAAATCTTAAAACCCTAACTCATCCTCCATGGCTTCCATTCTTATAAACCCTAAGAATTAAATCAATCACCTACCATGCTTAAGTACATTTTTAATACATAAAATCCTTAATGCATCGTTCAAAAATCCACATATACTCATGTTTAATTAATTTAATTACATAATGTCCTTAATCCATTTATTTTCCTTAACCTAATTTTTCTTTCCATTTTGTCCATTTATTCATCCTTCCATGAAATGGATTTGAGATTCAAGGCCATGATGTTTTGGCCACCTCTAAATCCAAAAAAAATGGATTTCATATCCTCTTAAAACCTAAGAAAAATTTAATCTCTTGTTTAGAAAAATACTTACGATCCGACACCTCCTCCGACTTTCGTTACTCCCGTCGGCTTCCTTAACCTTCTTTCTTCTCCTTCTCCTTTGTTGGTTGGCTAAAATGCTTGATCAATGGTGAAAACCCCCAAGCTTGGGTTCGGCCATTGTAGGTTTTGATTTGAGAGAGAAGATAGAAAAGAAGATGGTGAAAAATAAGATTCCAACCTTTGATCTTGGAGTGGTGGTCCTTTACTTGAATTTTCTCTTCTCTTCTTAGCTTTCTTTTCTTCTTTCCTCCATGGTTTCTCTTCTTCTTTCTTCTCCTAGTGTGGGACGGCAATGGGAGAGTGAAAGAGATGGAACTAGTGAAATGAGGATGGAACTTGAGAGATGAGATGAAGTCATCTCCTTTTGATTGGTTAAAACAACTTTACATTAACTTCTCCCACCAACCCCACATGAGATATTTCTCATACTTTTTGACCCAACCACTAGCCAACGTTTTTTTTTTTTTTTCTTGTTTACAATGGAGAGTTTATCTTCCCATTTGACTATTTGACCACCCCTTTAACTTAACTTAATTAACCAATTAATTAGATCATTAGGTTAATTTAATTAATTCCCACTTTAACTTAATTCCATTTACTTAAATCACCTTCATACATCCACCCATGGTTGACCAATTCAACCATGGTGGTCAGCCCCACCAAACCTTGGGTCCACAAGCCACCTCACTTGGTGAGGTGGAGGTGGGTCCCATTGGACCATATCACTTTGGTCAACTTCAAATTAGCTTAGGTGATTTGAACCCATTCAATTCATTCCAATTGGATCACCATTGGGCCCATGGCCCAATTAGGTTGTAATAGCCCGAATTTTCGAATCAATATATATCGGACATTTAATTATTTTAATTTGGAATTTGATGTGATGAAAATGCCAAATGGATCAACTTTGGGACAAGGGTCCAAGAATGGCCCAATTGGGCCACAAATTGGATGAAATCCATTCGATGGGTCAATGAAAAGTAATTGGGTCAAAGATAGTCAATGTGAGTCAAAGTGGGCCCGATCACCATGTGGGACCCAATGGATCAAAATTGGTCCAAACCCTAAGGTAAAGGGGTAGAAAATAATCGGTTGGGCCGTGGGCCCAATGGTGGGCCAATTAATTTAAAAAGGGTGACTTGGAATTAAAACCCCTAAGTTAGTAATGAAATGAAATAATATGACCAAATGGGGCCCACCTCCACCTCACCAATTGAGGTGGCGTGTGGACCAAGGAAAAAGTGGGACCAACCATCATGGTTGACTTGGTCAACCATGGATAAATTTAAGAAGACTAAAGTGGATTAAGGTAAATTAAATTGATTAAAATTATTGGAAAATTATCGAGTTAAAATCAATGGAATTAAAATAACATGGCCAAGTGGGGCCCACCTCCACCTCATCAATTGAGGTGGCGGGTGGGGTAGGTATAGGTGGGGACCGTCCACCATGGTTGAGTTGGTCAACCATGGGTGGATTTATTAGATAGATAATTTGATGGAATTAAATTGGATAGAAATTAATTAACCTAAGTGACGACTTAACTTAATTAATTAAGTTGATTAATTAGGGTCAACATAAACAAGTCAAAGAGGACATGGGAGCCATGCTTGGTGGTTGGATCTCAACCACCACCACCAAGGTGAAGGGAGCCCATACTTTGGTTGGTAGAGACATGATGGAGGGGTATGGTCCAAGTAAGACCAAGGAATGAGATGGGTTTTCCATCTCATCCCTCTCATTTCACTCTATCTTTCCCTCCCACTCTCAAAACCGTCCCTCCATGTATCAAGAGAAGAAAAGAAGAAAATACGAAGACTTAGAGGAAAAGAAGAGAAGAAAAGGGAAGACCAAGCATTGATCAACCATCACCACTTCAAGATCAAAGGCTAAGATCTTGTTTTCCATCACCTTCCCCTCTCCCTCTCTCAATCTAACCCCATCCACCATAGTCGATCCAAGCATATCTCACCGTTAATCAAGCTCATCTTGACCGTCCATCAGGGAGAAGAAGAGAAGAGAAGGCAAAGGAAGGCCAAAAGCAAAGAAGGACCAGAGGAGTCGTCGGGTGGTAAGATTTTCTTAAAACAAGAGTTTATTTTTGAATATAGAATCCATTTCTTAGACTAAAAATGGCCAAAAACGTTGTGGGCCATGGATCTAAGATCCATCAAAAGGTAGGATAAGAAATGGATAAAAATGGAGGAATGGATTAAGAAAAAAATGAAATGGAAAAATGGAATTTCTAAGCATAGGAAAATGGGATTTTAATGGATTAATGGGCCATAGGGTTCGGCCATGTAGCATGGCCGAACCCCATGGTCAATGTTGGATGATTTTTAATTAGGGTTTGAAGGTTTAAAATGTTGGAGAATGATTAATGGTTTTATGAGGATTTCAAGATTTTAAAATATTAAAAAGTTGGTAAGTTTTAAAGGTGTTAAATAAGAAAAATTATGAGGTATGTAGATGATTTCAAGTGGCCTCAAAATAATGGAAATATGATATTTTAAAAAAAAAATCATGGACTATAGGGTTCGGCCATACAAGGTGGCCGAACCCCATGGTTAGTGATTTATGAGGGTTAGGGTCCTTAAATGCTCATTGATTAATAGTTTTTAAGGTTTGAAAATGATGGAGAATGGTTAGGGTTTCAAGGGTTAAATGTAGGCAAATTTTTGGAAAAAGTTTTATGATGGAATCCATGGATTATATTTTAGAATTTTTTTATATATAAGAATGGAACTATGGTGATGGCTAGCTATTTTTATAACAATGAAAAGATGGAAGATGATGGAGGAAGTGATAATTTCAATGGATTTGAAAGTGTATGATATAAAGTATTAAAGGGACCAAATGAATGAAAATTAGTGATTTTTAAATGGAATTTTAGCAAAGAAAACCATGGACTAACATTGAGGAAATAATGGCCTCACATGGCTCCAACGAAGGGAACCATGAACCATGGGTTCGGCCATGGTGTATGGCCGAACCCTATGGTGATATTTTAGGACTTTTATGCATAGAAAATGATGGAGAAGAATGATTAAATTTAAATGGATATATGGGACTATGTAATGTTTAAAATGGGATGGAAAACAAGGTTTTAAATGAATGATTTAAATTTCATTGGAGATTGGATTAAAGGGAGTAAAATGGACCCAAGAAAATGGAGATAGGGTATCACGGGTTCGGCCATGGTGTATGGCCGAACCCATGATCCCTTTGTGGGCCACCTTTAGGGCCAAATGTGAAAGGACATGTAGGGATTAAATGTTTTTCAAAATTAAACAATAGGTGGCTGATTTTGGATATGTTATGGAAGAAATTTATTCTTAAAATAGATATAAGTGGGTGAATGATTAATGATAGAGGAGAGAGTGGCAAAATGGTAATTATTAGCCACTTTGAAGAACCATGGGTTCGGCCATGTACCTATGTGGATTAGGCATGAAATCGAATGCATTATGAATGATTAATTGGAACGTATAGTTGCTACGTTTAGGTTCACAAATTAGAGTATTTAAATGGTCAAAAATGGGATTTATCTATGTGTTTTAACCAATGGATAATGGGCTAAGATAAGGGCTGATTTGTGATAAAATTGTAACATAATTAATGGCCATTAATGGGTCTAATTAGATGGATCAATTATGAACTTAATCATGGACTAATTCGGTAAATGTAATAAGGTATCGGACATCGCAAACGGTACGCGATCGGCAACTGGATTATCGAGCGAAAAACGTAACGGAACGCTACACGGTATTCGGTAGGATTCCTACCTTTTTGTAAGTGATGGATATATGATGGTATTTTAAATTATTTTGATTTGGCTTATGATAGATTTATGATTATGATTTATCTTATGATGAGTTTTAAGTTATGAATCATATGGATTATATTTTAATATTATGCATTATATGGCTATGTATGATATGTTGAGTATATGGATTATATATATATTACATAGCATAATGCACTACATCTCATGCATGGCATGGGCAAAAAAAAATAAACAAACCGGAGTCCATGCTCCGTCGGGGCGACCGAGAAGCAAACATGGGGATATCTGAGGGGCCATAACCGGAGTCCATGCTCCGTTGGGGCGACCGAGAATCAGACATGGGGATAGCCTGAGGGCCATAACCGGAGTCCATGCTCCGTCGGGGTGACCAAGAATCAAACATGGGGATAGCCTGAGGGCTATAATCGTAGTCCATGCTCCGTTGGGGCGACCGAGAAGCAAACATGGGGACAATACATTGTATGATCATACGAATGATGGGTGGGACACATGACATAGGCACCCATGGCATAACATTCATCACATGCTTATTTTGTTATATGTTATTTTATCGGTATGTGTATTATCACTAATCCATGTACTAGCCCTACTCGGAGTCCTACTGGGTGCGTTGACTAACACCCTACTTCTACCCTAGCTGATGACGCAGGGGATGGCTGAAGCGGTGACATGACAGGAGCCAAGCTTAGGGGCTTGGGCAGTGCAGTCTTAGTTTATTTACGTTTACATTTTGGAGATGTAATTTTAAAGTAACTTAGCTTGTCGGGTTGTATAAGTTTACATTTCTTGCGATGTTTTGGACGTTACTTATGGACGATTATATTTTGTGATATAAATATGAACATAGGGGCATTCTGGTAATTCAATGTTGTATCTTCCCTTCCATCTAAAACCGGTAGGATAGACTCTATTATCATGTTCCGCAATAACTATAATCCGCGAGCTTACTTCCTACGCGTGAACCGATCTCGTGGACTTAGCTCCGCGCACGCGTGGGGTTGGCCAGTTAAGGGCCGGGCTTTAGAAGCTCGGACTTAACTCGCGTCGTGGCGTCCGCGCCCTCGCTCACTCTTCTATCTTTTTTTTTAAAAAAATAGACTCTGATTTTCGGAAAGCGGGTGAAAAAGGGGAGGGCATTACAGTTGGTATCATAGCGAAATCGAAAGAATGAATCTCTCGAAGTATGATTAGGACGGCTGCATGTCTCACTGACAGCTAAGAATCCCAACTGACCGACTCTTCGGAGTCCGCTGCACAGGGGCCGGATTAGTCTACTTCGATTGACTCAGACTGAAACATTCAATCTGAGCGCCACATTTGACTAAGAAAATGATAGTAAGGGAAGTACAATAAATATAACATTGATAGATTTATTGAACGTAGGAAAATTTCCCCCAATTTCACAAAAATGGACAAACATAGCTAGATAGGAAGTTTTCCCCAAACCAAGTATGCTTATTTGGCAACCTTTCCCAAATGAAAGAAACAATATTTGATACTTAAGAATTTTCCCCCAAGAATGAAGTATACTTAAATCGATAATTCTCCCCCCTAAAATGAAGGAAATAATTGATACTTAGGAAATTGTTCCAAGCTATGAACATGACAATTTTATGAAGGAACTAAGGCAATGAATATTGTGCAATGACTTAGGAAATGCCGCCAAAGAGAAGAACCGGTCGCAACCCCCGAGTGGAGAGAGAGGTAACACCCCCTCGACAGGAAGAAGAGGTACCACCACCTCATACAGCCGAGGGACAAAATAGTATAAACGTAGAAGGTGTACCTCCCGAGTTGAAAGACATAGTTCAAGCGGCAATCGCTTCTACTCTACAACAACATTCAAGCGGCAATACGACCGCCAGCGACTCCAATAAACGGAAGATGGTCAAGGACTTCCAACAACAACGCCCTCCTTACTTCAAGGGAAAGGAAGGGGCTGTGGGAGCGGAACACTGGTTAAAGAGGATCAACCAAATCTTGAATTTGCTCCAGATTTCCAGTACTGCTGATAAAATCTTACTGGCCACATCCCAACTGATCGAGGATGCCGGTAGTTGGTGGGAAGTGGTATAAAAGCAACAAACGCTGGTACAGGAAAGAGAAAGGATCCCCATGACATGGGATTGGTTCTCAGCCACCTTCCTAGAACAATTTTTTCCGGAGGAAGAAAGAGAGAGCCAGACTGAAGCCTTCATCTCATTGGTACAAGGCAACATGACAGTGGCGGAGTATCACAGAGAATTTCTTAAGCTGTCTATCTATGCATTCTATATGGTGGATACTGAACACCGAAGGGCCCGCAAGTTTGAACGGGGCCTTTGGCCAAGCATCAAGACTAAAGTGACCATTTTCAAAGAGCCCACACTGGCAGGGGTGGTTAGCAAGGCCACCATCGCAGAACGGGAACTAAATGAGATAGTGCGGTTCGACAACCGCCGAGGGCAGGGTGGGCGGGGTACATTCCAACCCAACAAGAAGTTCCGCCCGAATCCTAGCAGGCCCTCACCCTCCACGGGATCTACCGGGGGCTTCCGCCCCAATCAGCCCTCCTCATCAACATCAGTCACACAGGTTCCCCGGGGTGGGAACACATGTTACCAGTGTGGCCAATAGGGCCACTTCAAGAGGGATTGTCCACAGATCAACCGACCCTCTAACTCAAGGGGTGCCTTCCGCCTTCTAGCTAGATCAACTCAGTCACGGGGAGGCAGGACATACAATCAGGCGGGGCGGGCACCAAAACCTGCGGGATCTGGACAACTCTTCACCATACCATCTCCAGTAGCAGTGGACCGTTCAGTGATGCAAGGTATAGCTGTAATTGGTAGTTCCTATGCTGTTACTTTATTTGACTCTGGAGCATCACATTCATTCATATCTGCTGCATTCATATCTGCCACGGGTACACTAGTACAAAACCTGTCCACATCACTCACCATTGTATCCCCCGTCGGAGATACATCATTAGGACTTATATGTACGGTATTGAACACGGAACTCGCGGGATTCAGATTCGAGTTCAACTATTTAGTAATCGATATGGCGGAATATGATGTCATATTTGGCATGGATTGGTTGACTACGTATCAGGCCCATATTGACTGCCATCTTCGTAGGGTGATATTTTGGTCACCCGAAGGAAAGCGGTACGTGGTACACGCTGACAGGCAGGGTATCCCTAGAAGGCTGCAGGAGGAATTGAACCATCTCGCCTTGAACAACCTCAGACTAGATAAGGCACCAATGGTTGAACTTCCGGCGCTAGTAACAGATTTTGCCGAGGTATTCCCAATAGAACTCCCTCGTTTGCCACCCAAGAGGGAGATAGACTTTGAAATAAAATTATACCCCGGCGCCGCTCCAGTATCATTACCCCATTATAGGATGGCACCAGCTGAGATGACCGAGCTGAAGAAGCAAATTGATGAACTGCTCAGACTAAGATTCATTCGGAACAGTACATCCGCATGGGGAGCCCCAGTGTTATTTGTGAAAAAGAAAGACGGTACCCTACGAATGTGTGTGGACTATAGGAAGTTAAATCAGCTGACTGTCAGGAGCAAGTATCTCCTACCTCGGATTGACGATCTGTTTGATCAACTTAGGGGTTCCTCTCACTTTTCCAAGATTGATTTAATGTCCGGGTATCACCAAATTCGGGTTAGAGAGGAGGACATAGAGAAGACTGCCTTCAGGACACGCTATGGGCTATATGAGTATGTAGTCATGCCGTTTGGGCTTACTAATGCACCAGCGGTGTCCATGGACCTGATGAATAGGATATTCCGTCCATACTTAGATCAGTTTGTGATCGTATTCATCGATGATATTCTAATCTACTCCAAAAGTCAGAACGATCATGCCGAGCACCTACGGATAGTCCTAGACACCTTGCGGAAGAACCAATTGTATGCCAAAGCCAGCAAGTGTGAATTTTGGCTATCTGAAGTCAACTTCTTGGGGCACATCATATCAGAGGAAGGTATAGCCGTGGACCCGGCTAAGGTAGCAGCAGTCAAGGAATGGAAAATGCCGACAAATGTGACCGAGATCCGCAGTTTTCTGTGATTGGCCGGTTACTATCGGAAATTCATCATGGACTTCTCCAAGATTGCGGCTCCACTTACCCGACTCACTCAGAAAGGAATCAAGTTTGAGTGGTCCAATCTGTGCAATCAAAGATTTGAGGAGCTTAAGGAAAGGCTTACGACCACTCCTGTTCTGATCTTACCGGAAAGAGGCAAAAATTATGAGGTGTACTGCGATGCCTCCGGTGAGGGACTGGGGTGTACACTCAGTCAAAGTAATCGTGCGGTGGCGTACGGATCAAGACAATTGAAAATTCATGAACGCCATTGTCCCACAGATGATCTAGAACTAGCAGCGGTGGTCTTCGCCCTCAAAAGCTGGAGGCACTACCTCTATGGTGAAAAGTTTGAGGTGTTCTCGGATCACAAAAGTTTGAAGTACTTATTTGATCAGAAAGAACTCAATATGAGACAGCGTAGATGGATAGAATATCTGGCGGATTATGAGTTCGCACTTCGGTATCATCCGGGCAAGGTGAACAAAGTGGCGGATGCCCTCAGCCGCTTGTCACATGTGACAGTAGCCAGCATGATCAGGACGGAATGGGAGGTACTGAATACCATCAGAGAATTTAAACTTTACCTCAATAATCATGGGACCATATACAATCTGATCATACGATCCAACATGGTCTCCGAGATTGAACGGGAGCAATGGACAGATCCAGAGGTGGAGGAGATTTGGGCTAAGATGTCTACCGGTGAGGTTGTACTGGAGTGGGAGTTACGACCCGGACAAGGCCTTATGTTCCGAGGTAGGACATACGTACCTAAGAATTGCAGAAGAGAGTTGCTGATTGAACCACACCAAACCAAACTCTCTATCCACCCGGGCAGCACCAAGATGTATCATGATCTTAAGAGGCACTATTGGTAGATGGGCTTAAGAAAGACGTAGCAGAGTTTGTTGCTCGTTGCTTAACCTGTCAGCAGGTTAAGGCAGAACATCGGAAACCACCGGGTTTACTCGCACCCTTACCGGTGCCAGAATGGAAATAGGAGCACATAACCATGGACTTTGTAACAGGATTGCCAAGGTCATCAAAGGGCAACGATGCGATATGGGTCATAGCGGACCGATTAACCAAGTCCGCACATTTCCTTCCCATCAAGATGATAGATTCATCAGAAACTTTGGGTCGACGGTACATCCGAGAGATCATTAGGCTACATGGTATTCCCCGGTCTATTGTATCCGACAGGGATGGCCGATTCACCTGCAGAGTATGGCAAGGCCTACAGTCGGCTATGGGGACCGACGTATTGACTAGCACAGCATTTCATCCACAGACTGATCGACAGTCAGAAAGGACAATACAGATGTTGGAAGATATGCTGAGAGCATGCATGCTAGACTTCAAAGGCGGATGGGAGGATCATCTACCACTGGTGGAGTTCTCTTACAATAACAGTTACCAGGTAAGCGTCCAGATGGCTCCATTTGAGGCCTTGTATGGTAGACCGTGTAGATCGCCAGTGTGTTGGACGGAGGCCGGTGAGCCTGATTTTTTTGTTCGGACCAGATTTGGTTGCAGAGACTACAGCGCAGATTAAGCTGATGCGGTAACATCTACTCACTGCACAGAGCCGTCAGAAGAGCTATGCCGACAAGAGGAGAAGGTTCCTCGAGTTTGAGGTTGGAGACTTAGTGTTCTTAAAAGTCTCGCCACGGAAAGGGCACATGAGGTTCGGAAAGAAAGGGAAACTGTCGCCTAGATTTGTGGGGCCGTTTCCAATACTGAAGAGGGTGGGAGGGGTAGCTTATCAGTTAGCGCTCCCTCCACAGCTGTCATCTCTACATGATGTGTTTCATGTGTCCATGCTGAGAAAGTACAATCCTGATCCTTCTCATGTGATAAATGTTCAAGACATCGATGTACAAAGCGATGTGACATATGTGGAGAAACCGGTCAGAGTTATTGAAAGCGAACAAAGGGTGCTACGGAACCGCGCCATTCAGTTCGTCAAGGTGGTATGGGAACGACATGGCAGTGAAGAAACCACCTGGGAACTTGAGTCGGAGATGAAAACCGCTTAACCAGAGCTCTTCGCATGAGTTGTTTTGGACCCCTACTTCGATCGAATTTTCGGGACGAAAATTTCAAAAGAGGATTCTATTGTAATGGCCCGAATTTTCGAATCAATATATATCGGATATTTAATTATTTTAATTTGGAATTTGATGTGATGAAAATGCCAAATGGATCAACTTTGGGGCAAGGGTCCAAGAATGGCCCAATTGGGCCACAAATTGGATGAAATCCATTCGATGGGTCAATGAAAAGTAATTGGATCAAAGATAGTCAATGTGAGTCAAAGTGGGCCCGATCACCATGTGGGATCCAATGGATCAAAATTGGTCCAAACCCTAAGGTAAAGGGGTAGAAAATAATCGGTTGGGCCGTGGGCCCAATGGTGGGCCAATTAATTTAAAAAGGGTGATTTGGAATTAAAACCCCTAAGTTAGTAATGAAATGAAATAATATGACCAAATGGGGCCCACCTCCACCTCACCAATTGAGGTGATGTGTGGACCAAGGAAAAAGTGGGACCAACCATCATGGTTGACTTGGTCAACCATGGATAAATTTAAGAAGACTAAGGTGGATTAAGGTAAATTAAATTGATTAAAATTATTGGAAAATTATCTAAGTTAAAATCAATGGAATTAAAATAACATGGCCAAGTGGGGCCCACCTCCACCTCATCAAGTGAGGTGGCGGGTGGCGTAGGTATAGGTGGGGACCGTCCACCATGGTTGACTTGGTCAACCATGGGTGGATTTATTAGATAGATAATTTGATGGAATTAAATTGGATAGAAATTAATTAACCTAACTGACGACTTAACTTAATTAATTAAGTTGATTAATTAGGGTCAACATAAACAAGTCAAAGAGGACATGGGTGCCATGCTTGGTGGTTGGATCTCAACCACCACCACCAAGGTGAAGGGAGCCCATACTTTGGTTGGTGGAGACATGATGGAGGGGTATGGTCCAATTAAGACCAAGGAATGAGATGGGTTTTCCATCTCATCCCTCTCATTTCACTCTATCTTTCCCTCCCACTCTCAAAACCGTCCCTCCATTTATCAAGAGAAGAAAAGAAGAAAATAAGAAGACTTAGAGGAAAAGAAGAGAAGAAAAGGGAAGACCAAGCATTGATCAACCATCACCACTTCAAGATCAAAGGCTAAGATCTTGTTTTCCATCACCTTCCCCTCTCCCTCTCAAAATCTAACCCCATCTACCATAGCCAATCCAAGCATATCTCACCGTTGATCAAGCTCATCTTGACCGTCCATCAGGGAGAAAAAGAGAAGAGAAGGCTAAGGAAGGTCAAAAGCAAAGAAGGACTGGAGGAGTCGTCGGGTGGTAAGATTTTCTTAAAACAAGAGTTTATTTTTGAATATAGAATCCATTTCTTAGACTAAAAATGGCCAAAAACGTTGTGGGCCATGGATCTAAGATCCATCAAAAGGTAGGATAAGAAATGGATAAAAATGGAGGAATGGATTAAGAAAAAGATGAAATGGAAAAATGGAATTTCTAAGCATAGGAAAATGGGATTTTAATGGATTAATGGGCCATAGGGTTCGGCCATGTAGCATGGCCGAACCCCATGGTCAATGTTGGATGATTTTTAATTAGGGTTTGAAGTTTTAAAATGTTGGAGAATGATTAATGGTTTTATGAGGATTTCAAGATTTTAAAATATTAAAAAGTTGGTAAGTTTTAAAGGTGTTAAATAAGAAAAATTATGAGGTATGTAGATGATTTCAAGTGGCCTCAAAATAATGGAAATATGATATTTTAAAAAAAAATCATGGACTATAGGGTTCGGCCATACAAGGTGGCCGAACCCCATGGTTAGTGATTTATGAGGGTTAGGGTCCTTAAATGCTCATTGATTAATAGCTTTTAAGGTTTGAAAATGATGGAGAATGGTTAGGGTTTCAAGGGTTAAATGTAGGCAAATTTTTGGAAAAAGTTTTATGATGGAATCCATGGATTATATTTTAGAATTTTTTTATATATAAGAATGGAACTATGGTGATGGCTAGCTATTTTTATAACAATGAAAAGATGGAAGATGATGGAGGAAGTGATAATTTCAATGGATTTGAAAGTGTATGATATAAAGTATTAAAGGGACCAAATGAATGAAAATTAGTGATTTTTAAATGGAATTTTAGCAAAGAAAACCATGGACTAACATTGAGGAAATAATGGCCTCATATGGCTCCAACAAAGGGAACCATGAACCATGGGTTCGGCCATGGTGTATGGCCGAACCCTATGGTGATATTTTAGGACTTTTATGAATAGAAAATGATGGAGAAGAATGATTAAATTTAAATGGATATATGGGACTATGTAATGTTTAAAATGGGATGAAAAACAAGGTTTTAAATGAATGATTTAAATTTCATTGGAGATTGGATTAAAGGGAGTAAAATGGACCCAAGAAAATGGAGATAGGGTACCACGGGTTCGGCCATGGTGTATGGCCGAACCCATGATCCCTTTGTGGGCCACATTTAGGGCCAAATGTGAAAGGACATATAGGGATTAAATGTTTTTCAAAATTAAACAATAGGTGGCTGATTTTAGATATGTTATGGAATTATAAATGGGTCTAAGTTATGGATGAAATTTAGGCTTAAAATAGACATAAGTGGGTGAATGATTAATCATAGAGGAGAGAGTGGCAAAATGGTAATTATTAGCCACTTTGAAGAACCATGGGTTCGGCCATGGTACATGGCCGAACCCTATGTGGATTAGACATGAAATCGAATGCATTATGAATGATTAATTGGAACGTATAGTTGCTACGTTTAGGTTCGCAAATTAGAGTATTTAAATGGTCAAAAATGGGATTTATCTATGTGTTTTAACCAATGGATAATGGGCTAAGATAAGGGCTGATTTGTGATAAAATTGTAACATAATTAATGGCCATTAATGGGTCTAATTAGATGGATCAATTATGAACTTAATCATGGACTAATTCGGTAAATGTAATAAGGTATCGGACATCGCAAACGGTACGCGATCGGTGACCGGATTATCGAGCAAAAAACGTAACGAAACGCTACACGGTATTCGGTAGGATTCCTACCTTTTGTAAGCGATGGATATGTGATGGTATTTTAAATTATTTTGATTTGGCTTATGATAGATTTATGATTATGATTTATCTTATGATGAGTTTTAAGTTATGAATCATATGGATTATATTTTAATATTATGCATTATATGGCTATGTATGATATGTTGAGTATATGGATTATATATATATTACATAGCATAATGCACTACATCTCATGCATGGCATGGGCGGAAAAAAAATAAACAAACCGGAGTCCATGCTCCGTCGGGGCGACCGAGAAGCAAACATGGGGATATCTGAGGGGCCATAACCGGAGTCCATGCTCCGTTGGGGCGATCGAGAATCAGACATGGGGATAGCCTGAGGGCCATAACCGGAGTCCATGCTCCGTCGGGGCGACCGAGAATCAGACATGGGGATAGCCTGAGGGCCATAACCGGAGTCCATGCTCCGTCGGGGCGACCGAGAAGCAAACATGGGGACAATACATTGTATGATCATACGAATGATGGGTGGGACACATGACATAGGCACCCATGGCATAACATTCATCACATGCTTATTTTGTTATATGTTATTTTATCGGTATGTGTATTATCACTAATCCATGTACTAGCCCTACTCAAAGTCCTACTGGGCGCGTTGACTAACGCCCTACCTCTACCCTAGCTGATGACGCAGGGGATGGTGGAAGCGGTGGACATGACAGGAGCCAAGCTTAGGGGCTTGGGCAGTGCAGTCTTAGTTTATTTACGTTTACATTTTGGAGATGTAATTTTAAAGTAACTTAGCTTGTCGGGTTGTATAAGTTTACATTTCTTGCGATGTTTTGGATGTTACTTATGGACGATTAGATTTTGTGATATAAATATGAACATAGGGGCATTTTGGTAATTCAATGTTGTATCTTCCCTTCTATCTAAAAACCGGTAGGATAGACTCTATTATCATATTCCGCAATAACTATAATCCGCGAGCTTACTTCCTACACGTGAACCGATCTCGTGGACTTAGCTCCTCGCACGCGTGGGGTTGGCCAGTTAAGGGCCGGGCTTTAGAAGCTCGGACTTAACTCGTGTCGTGGCGTCCGCGCCCTCTCTCACTCTTCTATTTTTAAAAAAAAAAAAATGGACTCTGATTTTCAGAAAGCGGGTGAAAAAGGGGCGGGCGTTACATAAGTTCACCCTTATCCATTTATCTTAGAGCTTAACTATCTTGACCCATTGGGTCCCAAATGGGTATTTGACCCAATTTGACGATTCTTGACCCAATTAATCATTATTGACCCATTAAATGAATTTCATCCAATACATGGTCCAATTGGGCCATAATTGGTCCATTGTCCATATTTTGATCCACATAACATTTATTCATTAAAATTCTCAATTTCCATCATTAAAATAAATAATATCCACATATTCATTGATTTAAAAAAATTCCGAGGTATTACAGTAAATGGTTTCTGTGATTTTTTCTTCTTTTTTATTTTAGTAAAACTCATACTTGTGTTTTCAATTAGTTAACTGGTTGTAATACTTAATTCGCGGGCAAGGTTCTCCATGTCTCATTAGCATCAAGATGAATTAGACAGGGTTCGGCTATGTAGTGTTTGGACTCAACCTCCATCCTTAGCCTTGGACTCTAATGGCCTTCTCTAATTAGCCCTTAGGCCTTAATTAAAACCTTAGAGATCGAAAAAGCAATGTAACATTGGAAAGTGAGGGTAATTCAGGGGAATAAGTTCTAATGACATGTATGTAATGTCTTGATGTGCATGGATAATGAACGAAAGGTCGAGGATAAACCCAGTGTTGATCAAGCTAGTTCGTGGATTGTATTTCCTCCGCCAATCGAGCAAGATCAAGTAGGTTTTCCTACTTCGTTGAAGCACTACGGGTGCAAATCTAAATGATTGTTATCATTATGAAATTGCTTTCATTTCAAATTGAAATATTGTTGAGATATTCTATCTTTAGAATTATAGGATAGAATGATATAGTTTTGAAAATTTAGAATATCATGGTTATGCTTTGGAAATACATATCAAATGTATATTATTGCTATATGATATCAAATGAGTATTTTGGCAAGATTTGTGATAAGAGAAAAATGATGTTATCCCAAGTTGATGTATTTTGATATATTTTGAATATATGATGTCAAGTGTGTAATTTGTGGAATGTATTTTATAAAAAGAATAGAATAAGATCAATGTTTTGAGATGATTAAAATCATTAGATGCAAGGGCATTAGCATTCATATGCATACTCCTCATGCATGTGACATGGGGTGGGAAAGGCATGGAGTGAAACAAAGGGTTAGGTAGTCCAACTAGACCTCAGTGTCATGATTATTGTATGGGGGTTACAGTCAACGAACCAAAGTACTGAATGTCCGGACAGGCTGTGGGGTCGTACTTATGAAAAGTGAATTGACGAATCAAAGTGCTGAATGGTCCTGAGTAGGCTTTGATGTCATACATGTATTGTTAAGAAATAAATGTCTCACCGGTGGGACCGATTGAGTTTATGACAATCTAGAATATCATACCCTGAAATGTGAATTGAAATGAGTATACGGGAGGATAACATGCCCCGTCGTTCCAAATGAGTCGTTGAAATACAAATGCATGGGCATGATGAGGGCATACATCGATCATGGTAGCCATGGCATGACATATTATATATTGATGAGCATTGGTATAACTTGTGTGTGGGATTTCAAATGGTGAAATAATTTTGATTGCATTATAAGTTTTGAGTTGATGTTACTTTAAGAATGAGATTGTGAAATGAGCATGTATTTCATGAAAGGTTTTAAGAGATGATTTTATTAAGTATAATAGTTTCAAATAAAAATGATCATGAAATTCTTGATAAGAAAGGGATTTTGAAGTGAATGTGGGCTTTATAACATGATATAGAAAATGGGCTTTGATAAGAGATATTATGATATGATATGATAAAGATTTGATAAAAATATATAGTACAACTTGACTTTGAAGTTTTTCATCGTGAAAAGAAATACGTTTGAGTATGAAAACGGATATCTTGATCTACGTTTACTTTGAGAAATATCCCAAAATTTTGAGAACACAATGTGCATAATATGTAATGTTTTCATCATAAGAGTATAACTATGTGATATTTATAATGATATGATATGTTTTTCAGTATGGATTTATGTAATTTGAAATATGAGTTTAAATCTTGAAAATGTGTATAGAAATACGATTTTTCTATAACACTCAAGTACATATCCTATGATTGGAACTCCTACTGGGCTCGTTGACTAAGCCCATAAATTACCCCCTAGATTGTGTCTACAGTTTTGAAGTACATATATGAAATTGGACCAAGTGATGGTCAAATGCGAGCGAGATGGACGCAATAAGGAGCTTGGAGTGTAACACCCCAATTTCTCAATGGAATGGATAATTACGAAAATGCCCCTAGATTGGTAAATTTATTAATTATGATGTTAAATGAGAAAATAGTGGGACCCATTGTTCAAACTAAGATCCTATGAACATATTATAAGGGTCAAATTACAATGGATGGGCAATGTACATCAAATTGGGTCAAAATGGTTAATTGGGTCAAAAATTTTCAATAAAGATGAATATTTACGAAAATGCCACTGGATTGGTAAATTTAATAAATGTGATTGCAAATGAGGAAATGGTGGGGCCCATTGTTCAAATTAAGATCATATGAACATATTATAATGGCCAATTTATCATGAATGGGTAATGAACATCAAATTGGCTCAATATGGTAAATTGGGTCAAAGACTCCAATTGGGACCCAATGGGTCATAATGGACTTATTAGACCATTGGGTGAGCCCAAATTTAATGGGGTTAAGCTAAATTGATTGGAAATCAACTGGAGCAAATATGGGTAGGCTTGATGTACATGTGAAACCAACCTACAAATGGTTAAATCAGCCCATAAATGGGTCATGTTGTCAAAACGGGTCAAGGAGCTAAATGGGGACCCAATGGGTCGGGTTGACCAAGATTGACCACGGCTGACCGTGTGGGCCCTCAAATGAGTTCAAGTGTGAGTTAGTTCAGCTCGAGTTGGGTTGATTTGGATTGAGTTTTAATTAAGAAAAGAGTTGACTCAAATATGATGCATTAAGTATGTTGAGTTGGGTGAGTTGAGTTGGAATAAAATGTAACACCCCAATTTCGCAATGAAGTGGATAATTACGAAAATGCCCTTGATGTGTTAAATTAATTATTTTGTGATGTTAAGTAAGGAAATGGTGGGGCCCATTGCTCAAATTAAGATCATATGAGCACATTATGAATGTCAAGTTTGATTGGATGGGTAATATACATCAATTGGGTCAAAAATGGCTAAATGGGTCAAAGGGCCCAAATGGGACCCAACGGGTCTTACTGGATTATTTGACCATTGTGTGAACTTAAATTAAATGGGGTTAAGCGGATTTGATTGGAAATCAAGTGGAGTAAAAATGGGTAGGCCTAATGCACATGTGAAAACCAATTACAAATGACCAAAATACCCATAATTGGGTCATGGAGTCAAAAACGGGTCAAGGAGCTAAAGGGGGACCCAACGGGTCGGGTTGACTTTGTTGACCACAGCCGACCGTGTGGGCCCACAAATGAGTTCAATGGTGAGTAAAATCAGCTTAAGTGGAACTGATTTTATTTAATTTGAATTAAGAATGAGCTGACTCAAGTGTAATTAATGTATGATGTTTAATATGGTGAGTTAAGCCATTGAGTTGAGTGAGTCAAAATGGAAATCAAATGGGCTGTAAATTCAGTTAGTTAAGTGGAATATGAGGAGGTGTTTTGATTTCAAACAAACCAAAACAAGTCCCACACGTTGGGGACTTGTTATGGTGATTTCCATGTTAAATCTTAAATGAAATGCATGGGAATTGGAGGTGTTGCTTGGAGAGTTGAAAGGCTGCATAGGCAGGTACCAAGGGGTGCATTGGGTAGCACCCAAGACCCATCGTTTTTTATAAGAATTGATGAGAGAATGGAGGGGTCTTGGGGGCAGAAGTACTAAAGCAAATGACCACCAAGGTTGGACGTTTTTCACCTTGGAAAGCCAAGAACTTCCATCTCTCTCTCCCTCTCTCCAGTTCGTTTTTCCTAGCTTAAATATCAGAGGTGTTTGCACCAGTAGATCAAGCACAAAACAGCAAAGGAAAGAAGGCAAAGAAGGACTAGAAGTAAAGATTAAAAGCAAGGAACTTTGGTAAGTTTTTACATAAGTGCTTGGTTTATTAAAGAGCTTGAAATTGTAAATTTGGATGACATATTTTGGTCATGTATGGCCGAATATGTCATGGGTCTAAACCTGAGATTAGATGGCTTAAAAGGATAAGAAATTATGCCATTGGGTTCGGCCAGCTTGGTTGGCCGAACCCCATGAAAAATGTGGATTTGATTTGATGATCTTAAGGGTCAAAAACCATGTCAAACCATGGTGTGTTATGCACATATGTATTGGGCCATGGTTATGGTCGAATACACCAAGGTTTTAACCTTGATTAAGAGAGGTTTTAAAATGGTAAAGATGACCATTGGGTTCGGCCACCATGGAGGGCCGAACCCCATGTAAAAGTTAGGTTGGTTTTGATGCTTAGAAAACATAGAAACCATGGAGTTTTGTGGACTGTTTTCGAGGTTTCTTAGTGATACAAATGCATGCTTTAAAGAGGGTTAAAAACATGGATTTGAATGACATAAGGACTGAAGTTAGCATGGGTCTAAAACAATGGATTAAAATTAATGAAATGGACCATGGGGATCGGCCATCTTGGATGGCCGAATCCCATGAAGTATGAGGGTCATCTAGACAAAGAGATGAACTTATTTGGATGGTTTTTAAGAGGTATAAATGCAGCAATGTTATACTGATATTGTATGTTTAAATAACACCTAAAACATGTTTGAAAGACCAAAACATGGACATAGGGTTCGGCCACTTTGGATGGCCGAACCCCATGTAAGTAATTGATGATTTTGATGAGTTTAAAACCATATAAAATATGGTGTTTGATGTGATTTGGTGAAGTTTAATTTACTGTTTTGGTGGATGTTTATGCGGCTGAACCATGTATAATTCATGGTTGAGTTAGCATGATTAAACCATGAATAATCATGGTGATTATCGGATCAAGTGAACCCTAGGGTTCGGCTATGAGTATGGCCGAACCCCATGGGGCGGTTTTTGAGATTAATGGACTGTTTTGGATGGGAGGTTATGGTTGTTTTAATTAATGAATCATACATGATAAGTTATGGACTATGTGTAAGAAAATAATCAACCATTGATGATGATGGATTATGGGATGAAAATCTATAGGATGTGGTTCGGCCATGTAGTATGGCCGAACCCCATCAATGATTATTTGATAGAATTGGGTTAAGTAATAAATGGGATTAAAGGTGATGAATGAAGAACCCCACTAAGGGTCTTTGGTGACTCAATTTTGTAGCCGATTTTGTGATTGAATCATGGGAAAGAATGATTTATTGATCAAAGGTGGAATAATCATATGTATGGTTGTATGAACCCTACCAAGGTATTTTGTAGAAAGTAAGGCTTAATAGGGATTAAATGAATGAGAGACCAAAAGGATGAATAGGTGAGGTTCGGCCATAGGCATGGCCGAACCCCACATAGTACATTTTTGGGACATTGACTAAGTTGGCATTACATAATAAATGTTTGGTTTGCTGCTATTTAAATAGGGTATCCAGACTTGCGTATACGAGTCGTGATCGGATGACGATTAAGAAGGATCAAGTACTGAAGTGAATCTTCAGTAGGTTTCCTACCTACTTGTAACCACAGTTTTATCCTAGTTTTCTTTATGAGACTCTTGTTTATTTTATGTGGTTTCGAATGAAATATTATGCATTTACGAATGGCATACAAAGCATTGGCATCTCATGCATGGACATGGGATGATGACTGAGGTTCTACAGTGTTGCAATTATGAGTTACGTCCTCCTTAGGCGATGAGAGTCCCGCCAGAAGGAGTAACATGATGATCATAGTCACAATGGTCTCCTTAGGCGATGAGAGTCCCACCAGGAGGACTAATATGTGATATGAATCAACTCAATGATGAAGAGATGGAAGTGTATTGTGATTTACCTTGACGGTGCGAGGCACGTCAAGTGATGGCAATGAATGTACATGATGGGAGAGACTCATTGCATGTGCATACTTCATAGCATTGTTTTACCTGTTTTTGATGATCATGTAATATGATATATATGCATGTTTTATATGCTAACATGTGGTAGCCCTGATTCGGGAACCTGTTGGGCGCGTTGATCTAACGCTCTAATTCTATCCTCAGAGGAGAATGCAGGTATAAGGAAAGGGAAAGAGAAGGTCGATGACCGGGAGGGGAGCCAAGCCTATGTGCTTGAATGATGAACGGGATTACTTATCTATTGTCATTTGAATTATATCTTGATGGACATGTAATAAGTTAATACTTGCCATGGTTTTATTAGACTATTAACTATGGATGGTTGTTTATCTTAATTATCATATTATTTCCGCAGTTAATCTAGTTCATTCCGCATGTTGTTGTTAGTTCCATGTGTGATTCATTGTCATAGTCTAGTCCATGTACACATGTGTGGCCAGTTAAGGTTCAGACTTGAGTAGTCTGAACTTAACTCGCGTCGTGACGCCTCCCGCTCTCTTCTGATGTTTTATTATTATTATTTAAAAAAAAAATTAAACTCTTATATTTCTCGGAGAGGGCGGGGCGTTACAATTGGTATCAGAGCGAAACGGGAAGTTGAATCATCGAAGTAAGATTAAGACGGTTTCATGTCTCACTGACGGATAAGAATCCGAACTGACCGACTCTTCGGAGTCCGCTGACTGGGGGCCGGATTAATTTACTTCGAGTGACTCAGACTGAACAATCAATCTGAGAATGACAATGAAAGATAGCAAAGTAAAGTACAGTCATCATAACTGGTTATATCAAATATCGAAAAGTAGGATGTACTCCCCTGAAACTCCCACACTGAAAAACAAACAACAGGAATTTAGAGATTTCCCCAGAAACAAAAGAAAACAAAGAGTGTTGATTTGGCAATCTTCCCAAACAAAGTACATGATATTATGCATGATCAAATTCCCCTGAAAACCAAGAGTGGTTTATTTAGTATTGTTGTTGATTTATGTGTTTTAAAATGTTGTTGAACAGATATGTCAAGCAACGAGGAATACACAAAATTATGGGATAAAGGGACACCTAGTTGTCCAGTGGATTTGGTATCGACTTCCAACAGTATCATCATGGAAGTTAATGTGGCCCTTCAGGAGGGACCTCCTGAGGAAGATGATATGGACTTAGCACTTGTTCTAGAGGATTTGATGGATGAAATTTCTGGGATGGTGGAACCTCCTGAGGAAGAAGAAGAGGATCTAGCACCTTTTCTGGAGGATCTTATTGCAGATGTCCCTATTATATTGGAATCGCTTGGGGAGATAGATCCCTACGATACATGTGAGTTGTGCAATAAAGATGGGCACAACTGTAAAGAGAAGGACCCGACAGGATAGTAAAAAGAAGGATGAGGTGTTAATAATCACACCACAAGGGAAAGTAGTACCTCAACGCAAGAAGGTGGTACATGAGAAGGTGCCATCGGTACATGACAGAGAGCGGTCAATTCATGATGAGGAGAGGTCAGTTTCATGAACGATGGCGCGACGAGGAAGAGTCACATCATTCTCGGCGAGAGGAGGAGGATAGTGACCCTACGTATCAACGGGATGAGGAGGAGGAATATGACTCGTCATATCGACGAGAGGAGGAAGAGAACAACAACCTGACTGCCTCCTGAACTGTACAACTTGGTGCAAGCTGTAGTTACCTCTGTCCTCCAACAACATATGAACGGAGGTGGAAGCACAAGTGAAACTAATGACCGTAACATGGTCAGAGATTTTCAACAACAGCGCCCACTTTACTTCAAGGGCCTGTCGGGGCGACGAACTGGTTGGAAAAGATCTCCCACATACTGACTCTTTTGAATATCAAGAGTCATGCTCACAAAATCCTATTGGCCACGTCACAGCTGATAGATGACGCTGCTAAATGGTGGAAAGTAGTGGAGAAACAGCAGGCACTTGTGACAAGAAGAGAAAGAATTGCTATGACCTGGGAGCAATTCTCAGCGACATTCTTAGAGCGCTATTTCCCGGAGGAAGAGAGGGAACGTCAGATTCAGGCCTTTATGAAGTTAGTGCAAGGCTCGATGACGGTGGCTGAGTATCACCAAGAATTTCGCAGCCTGTCAATTTATGCATTTTATGTGGTGGACACGGAATATCGGAGGGCTCGCAAGTTTGAGCGTGGGTTACGGCCAAACATAAGGGCCAGGGTAACCGTGTTCAAAGCAGCCACGCTGGCGGAAGTGGTCAGCAGGGCAACCATTGTGGAACAAGAAATGGCAGAATTTGCAAGAGTGGACAACCGCCGAGCTCCGAGTGGGAGGGGTGCGTACCAACCCAACAAGAGGTTCAGATCGAACTTCAGCAGACCTTCGCCGTCTGTTGGATCTAATGGGGGCTTTCGCCCCAACCAGCCCACTCAATCTGTAACAGTCACTCAAGCTTCTCGAGGAGTGAACACCTGTTTTCACTGTGATCAACCAGGTCACTACAAAAAGGACTGCCCAAAACTCAACAGGCTGTCATACTCCAGAGGATCATTTCGTCCGCCAGCTAGACCGGTAAACTCCAGAGGAGGCAGAATGCAAAGTCGGGGAGGTCGAGGGTCTAACCCTGATGGATCTGGACGATTATTTACTCTAACTTCTCCAGAGGAAGAGGATCATGCCGTAATACAAGGTATGGCAGTAGTGAGTAGTTCGTATGCATATGCACTATTTGATTCTAGAGCATCACACTCCTTCATAGCTACATCATTTATTACTGTTGCTGGTACATTAGTTCAAAGAATAGCCACAACACTTACTATTGTATCCCCTGTCGGAAATTCGGCATTGGGACTTGTATGTACGGCGATTAACACTAAATTAGCTGGACTCAGATTTGAGTTCAATTATCTAGTGCTGGAAATGTCTGAATATGATATTATATTCGGTATGGATTGGTTGGCTAAGTTTTATGCCAACATCGACTGTTATCGTCGAAGAGTGACATTTAAGTCACCCGAGGGAAAGCATTACGTAGTCCGTGCAGATAAACAAAGTGGATTGCAGGAAGGGTTAAACCACATGGTATTGAATAATATCACCATAAATAAAGCTCCAGTTACTGAACTTCCTGCAATTGTACAAGAATTCGTCGATGTATTTCCAAAGGAACTCCCTAGTTTACCACCTATGAGGGAGATTAACTTCGAGATCAAGTTGTACCCTGGCACAGCACTAGTGTCGTTACCACATTATCGGATGGCACCAGCAGAGATGTCAGAGCTGAAGAAGCAGATTGACGAACTGCTTAGGCTGGGTTGCATCCGAAACAGTACATCATCATGGGGAGCACCATGCTGTTTGTGAAGAAGAAGGACAGTTCACTACGGATGTACGTGGACTACCGGAAGCTGTATCAGTTAACAGTACGGAACAAGTACCCTCTACCCAGAATTGATGATTTATTCGATTAATTGAAGGGTTCTAGCCATTTTTCAAAAATTGATTTGATGTCTGGTTATCATCAAATCCGAGTTAGGGAGGAAGATATAGAAAAGACCGCATTCCGGACGCGTTATGGACTATACGAGTTTGTAGTCATGCCATTTGGACTCACAAATGCGCCAGCAGTGTTCATGGATTTGATGAACAGAATCTTCCGTCCCTATTTGGATCAATTTGTAATCGTATTCATTGACAATATTCTGATATATTCCAAGAGTCAGGAAGAACATGCAGAGCATTTACGGATAGTTTTGAATATTTTGAGGCAGAATAAGTTATATACCAAGGCCAGTAAATGTGAATTCTGGTTATCCGAGGTCAATTTCTTGGGACATGTTATATCTGAGGGAGGTATAGCCGTGGATCTGGCTAAGGTGGCAGCAGTGAAAGATTGGAAAACGCCCAAGAATGTAACTGAAATTCATAGCTTCTTGGGATTGGTTGGTTATTAGAGAAGATTTATCCTGGATTTTTCCAAAATTGCATCTCCATTGACTCAACTCACTCAGAAGGGAGTCAAGTACGAGTGGACAGATCTATGTAATCAAAGGTTTGAGGAGCTGAAGACAAGACTTACCACTGCTCCTATTTTAGTTTTGCCGGTAAGTGGCAAGTGTTACGAGGTATATTGCGATGCCTCGGAAGAGGGACTGGGTTGTACACTCAGTCAGAGTAATTGTGTGGTGGTGTATGGTTCATGGCAGTTAAAAATACATGAACGTCTTTACCCCACACATGATTTGGAATTACCTGCAGTGGTTTTCGCCCACAAGAGTTGGAGACACTACCTCTACGGCGAGAAATTTGAGGTATTTTCTGATAATAAGAGCTTAAAATATCTTTTTGATCAGAAGGTGCTCAACCTCAGGCAGCGAAGATGGATGGAGTATCTGGCGGATTATGAGTTTGCGCTTAGATATCATCCAAGCAAGGCAAACAAGGTAGCGGATGCCCTCAGCCGTATACCACATGCATCCGTGGCATGTTTGATCAGATCGGAATGGGAGATGTTGAATACCATTCGAGAGTTTAAACTCTACTATAACAATTGTGGGACCATATACAATCTGGTTATACAATCCAACATAGTTACCAAGATTGAACAATAACAACGTATGGATCCAGAAGTGGAAGACATATGGGCCAAGATGTCTACTGGCACCATTGTGCCAGAATGGGAATTAAGACCAGGACAGGGTCTTTTATTCCGGGGAAGAACATATGTGCCAAAGAGTTACAGGAAAGAACTACTGATTGAGGCACATCAGCCCAAGCTCTCTATCCATCCGGGCAGCACCAAAATGTACCATGATTTAAAGAGGCATTATTGGTGGCATGGACTAAAAAGGGATATGGCGGAATTCGTGGCACATTGTCTAACTTGTCAGCAAGTTAAGACTGAACGCCAAAAGCCACCAGGGCTACTGAAACCCTTAGCAGTGCTAGAATGGAAATGGGAACACATTTCCATGGACTTTGTATCGGGGTTGCCGCGGTCTTCAAAGGGCAATGACGCCATATGGGTTGTAGTCGACCGGCTGACCAAGTCCCCACATTTCATTCCTATCAAGATGACGGATTCATCTGAGACGTTGGGTCGGTGGTATAATAAAGAGATCATTCGGCTACATGGCATTCCCCGAACGATAGTATCGGACAGAGATGGCCGTTTTACCGACAGAGTATGGCAAAGCATGCAGTCAACCATGGGGACAGATTTATTGACTAGCACCGCTTTCCATCCACAGATTGATGGACAGTCTGAAAGGACAATACAAACCTTGGAAGACATGCTGAGAGCATGCATGTTAGATTTCAAGGGTGGATGGGAGGACCACTTACCACTGGTGGAGTTCTCGTATAATAACAGGTATCAGGCAAGCCTTCAGATGGCTCCATACGAGGCATTATATGGTAGACCGTGTAGGTCGCCGGTATGTTGAACAGAGGCTGGAGAGCTTGCATTGATCTGACCGGAACTAGTCACAGAGACTACCGCACAAATTAAGTTGATAGGTCAACATTTATTAACTGCACAGAGTCGGCAGAAGAGTTGTGCTGATAAAAGGAGACGGTTTCTGGAAGTTGAAGTGGGAGACATGGTATTTTTAAAGGTCTCGCCACGGAAAGGACACATGAAGTTTGGCAAGAAAGGAAAACTGTCGCCAAGATATGTGGGACCATTTTCTATCGCAAGAAGGATGGGGGATGTAGCTTACCACTTAGTTTTTCCTTCGCAGTTAGTAGCTCTACATAATGTGTTTCATGTGTCAATGCTAAGAAAGTATAATCCGGATTCGTCCCATGTTTTGAATGTTCAGGATATTGAAGTACAAAGCAACGTGACGTACGTCGAAAAGCCGGTCAGGATAGTGGAGACCAAACAAAGGGTGTTGCGAAACAGAGCGATTCAGTTCGTAAAAGTGGTATGGGACCGTCATGGTGATGAAGAGGCCACATGGGAACTTGAATCGGAGATGAGAACAACTCATCCCGAATTATTTATGTAATTTATTTTGAGAACCCTACTTCGCTCGATTTTCGGGACGAAAATATTAAAAAGTGGGTTATATTGTAACACCCCAATTTCTCAATGAAGTGGATAATTACAAAAATGCCCTTGATGTGTTTAATTATTTTATGATGTTAAGTAAGGAAATGGTGGGGCCCATTGCTCAAATTAAGATCATATGAGCACATTATGAATGCCAAGTTTGATTGGATGGGTAATATAAATCAATTGGGTCAAAAATGGCTAAATGGGTCAAAGGGCCCAAATGGGACCCAACGGGTCTTACTGGATTATTTGACCGTTGTGTGAACTTAAATTAAATGGGGTTAAGCTGATTTGATTGGAAATCAAGTGGAGTAAAAATGGGTAGGCCTAATGCACATGTGAAAACCAATTACAAATGACCAAAATACCCATAATTGGGTCATGGAGTCAAAAACGGGTCAAGGAGCTAAAGGGGGACCCAACTGGTCGGGTTGACTTTGTTGACCACAGCCGACCGTGTGGGCCCACAAATGAGTTCAATGGTGAGTTAAATCAGGTTAAGTGGAACTGATTTTATTTAATTTGAATTAAGAATGAGTTGACTCAAGTGTAATTAATGTATGATGTTTAATATGGTGAGTTAAGCCATTGAGTTGAGTGAGTCAAAATGGAAATCAAATGGGCTGTAAATTCAGTGAGTTAAGTGGAATATGAGGAGGTGTTTTGATCTCAAACAAACCAAAACAAGTCCCACACGTTGGGGACTTGTTATGGTGATTTCCATGTTAAATCTTAAATGAAATGCATGGGAATTGGAGGTGTTGCTTGGAGAGTTGAAAGGCTGCATAGGCAGGTACCAAGGGGTGCATTGGGTAGCACCCAAGACCCATCGTTTTTTATAAGAATTGATGAGAGAATGGAGGGGTCTTGGAAGCAGAAGTACTAAAGCAAATGACCACCAAGGTTGGCCGTTTTTCACCTTGGAAAGCCAAGAACTTCCATCTCTCTCTCCCTCTCTCCAGTTCGTTTTTCCTAGCTTAAATATCAGAGGTGTTTGCACCAGTAGATCAAGCACAAAACAGCAAAGGAAAGAAGGCAAAGAAGGACTAGAAGTAAAGATTAAAAGCAAGGAACTTTGGTAAGTTTTTACATAAGTGCTTGGTTTATTAAAGAGCTTGAAATTGTAAATTTGGATGACATATTTTGGTCATGTATGGCCGAATATGTCATGGGTCTAAACCTGAGATTAGATGGCTTAAAAGGATAAGAAATTATGCCATTGGGTTCGGCCAGCTTGGTTGGCCGAACCCCATGAAAAATGTGGATTTGATTTGATGATCTTAAGGGTCAAAAACCATGTCAAACCATGGTGTGTTATGCACATATGTATTGGGCCATGGTTATGGCCGAATACACCAAGGTTTTAACCTTGATTAAGAGAGGTTTTAAAATGGTAAAGATGACCATTGGGGTCAGCCACCATGGAGGGCCGAACCCCATGTAAAAGTTAGGTTGGTTTTGATGCTTAGGAAACATAGAAACCATGGAGTTTTGTGGACTGTTTTCGAGGTTTCTTAGTGATACAAATGCATGCTTTAAAGAGGGTTAGAAACACGGATTTGAATGACATAAGGACTAAAGTTAGCATTGGTCTAAAACAGTGGATTAAAATTAATGAAATGGACCATAGGGATCGGCCATCTTGGATGGCCGAATCCCATGAAGTATGAGGGTCATCTAGACAAAGAGATGAACTTATTTGGATGGTTTTTAAGAGGTATAAATGCAGCAATGTTATACTAATATTGTATGTTTAAATAACACCTAAAACATGTTTGAAAGACCAAAACATGGACATAGGGTTTGGCCACCTTGGATGGCCGAACCCCATGTAAGTAATTGATGATTTTGATGAGTTTAAAACCATATAAAATATGGTGTTTGATGTGATTTGGTGAAGTTTAATTTACTGTTTTGGTGGATGTTTATGCGGCTGAACCATGTATAATTCATGGTTGAGTTAGTATGATTAAACCATGAATAATCATGGTGATTATCAGATCAAGTGAACCCTAGGGTTCGGCCATGAGTATGGCCGAACCCCATGGGGCTGTTTTTGAGATTAATGGACTGTTTTGGATGGGAGGTTATGGTTGTTTTAATTAATGAATCATACATGATAAGTTATGGACTGTGTGTAAGAAAATAATCAACCATTGATGATGATGGATTATGGGATGAAAATCTATAGGATGTGGTTCGGCCATGTAGTATGGCCGAACCCCATCAATGATTATTTGATAGAATTGGATTAAGTAATAAATGGGATTAAAGGTGATGAATGAAGAACCCCACTAAGGGTCTTTGGTGACTCAATTTTGTAGCCGATTTTGTGATTGAATCATGGGAAAGAATGATTTATTGATCAAAGGTGGAATAATCATATGTATGGTTGTATGAACCCTACCAAGGTATTTTGTAGAAAGTAAGGCTTAATAGGGATTAAATGAATGAGAGACCAAAAAGATGAATAGGTGAGGTTCGGCCATAGGCATGGCCGAACCCCACATAGTACATTTTTGGGACATTGACTAAGTTGGCATTACATAATAAATGTTTGGTTTACTGCTATTTAAATAGGGTATCCAGACTTGCGTATACGAGTCGTGATCGGATGACGATTAAGAAAGATCAAGTACTGAAGTGAATCTTCAGTAGGTTTCCTACCTACGTGTAACCACAGTTTTATCCTAGTTTTCTTTATGAGACTCTTGTTTATTTTATGTGGTTTCGAATGAAATATTATGCATTTACGAATGGCATACAAAGCATTGGCATCTCATGCATGGACATGGGATGATGACTGAGGTTCTACAGTGTTGCAATTATGAGTTACGTCCTCCTTAGGCGATGAGAGTCCCGCCAGAAGGAGTAACATGATGATCATAGTCACAATGGTCTCCTTAGGAGATGAGAATCCCGCCAGGAGGACTAATATGTGATATGAATCAACTCAATGATGAAGAGATGGAAGTGTATTGTGATTTACCTTGACGGTGTGAGGCACGTCAAGTGATGGCTATGAAGGTACATGATGGGAGAGACTCATTGCATGTGCATACTTCATAGCATTGTTTTACCTGTTTTTGATGATCATGTAATATGATATATATGCATGTTTTATATGCTAACATGTGGTAGCCCTGATTCGGGAAGCTAATGGGCGCATTGATCTAACGCCCTAATTCTATCCTCAGAGGAGAATGCAGGTATAAGGAAAGGGAAAGAGAAGGTCGATGACCGGGAGGGGAGCCAAGCCTATGTGCTTGAATGATGAACGAGATTACTTATCTATTGTCATTTGAATTATATCTTGATGGACATGTAATAAGTTAATACTTGCTATGGTTTTATTAGACTATTAACTATGGTTGGTTGTTTATCTTAATTATCATTTGGGACTGTTACTTGCTATCTTTTCATATTATTTCCGCAGTTAATCTAGTTCATTCCGCATGTTGTTGTTAGTTCCATGTGTGATTCATTGTCATGGTCTAGTCCATGTACACATGTGTGGCCAGTTAAGGTTCAGACTTGAGTAGTCTGAACTTAACTCGCGTCGTGACGCCGCCCGCTCTCTTCTGATGTTTTATTATTATTATTTAAAAAAAATTAATTAAACTCTGATATTTCTCGGAGAGGACGTGGCGTTACAGTTGGTATCAGAACGAAATGGGAAGTTGAATCATCGAAGTAAGATTAAGACGGTTTCATGTCTCACTGACGGATAAGAATCCCAACTGACCGACTCTTCTGAGTCCGCTGACTGGGGGCCGGATTAATTTACTTCGAGTGACTCAGACTGAACAATCAATCTGAGAACGACAATGAAAGATAGCAAAGTAAAGTACAGTCATCATAACTGGATATATCAAATATAGCAGAGTAGGATGTACTCCCCTGAAACTCCCACACTGAAAAACAAACAATAGGAATTTAGAGATTTCCCCAGAAACAAAAGAAAACAAAGAGTGTTGATTTGGCAATCTTCCCAAACAAAGTACATGATATTATGCATGATCAAATTCCCCTGAAAACCAAGAGTGGTTTATTTAGTATTGTTGTTGATTGATGTGTTTTAAAATGTTGTTGCACAGATATGTCAAGCAACGAGGAATACACAGAATTATGGGATAAAGGGACACCTAGTTGTCTAGTGGATTTGGTATCGACTTCCAACAGTATCATCATGGAAGTTAATGTGGACCTTCAGGAGGGACCTCCTGAGGAAGATGATATGGACTTAGCACCTGTTCTAGAGGATTTGATGGATGACATTTCTGGGATGGTGGAACCTCCTGAGGAAGAAGAAGAGGATCTGGCACCTTTTCTGGAGGATCCTATTGCAGATGTCCCTATTATATTGGAATCGCTTGGGGAGATAGAACCCTACGATACATGTGAGTTGTGCAATCAAGATGGGCACAACTGTATGTATTGTCTTCACCCTTTAGGTGTTGTCTGCCCGTCCTGTGGACTACATGGGCATGGAGAGGCCAGGACTAATTGTCCTTATATTGGAGGACCTGGATTAATACCCTGCTCGACATGTGAAGTATTGGGGCACACGGCGATGACATGTCCTGATAACCGTTTCAAGTTCGCTGATGATGCGGAATCTTCTACGGAAGACTAGGCTAGGAAGTAGTATGAAGGGGTATTAAAAAGAGGGTTATATTGTAAGGGTGCATATTTTTATATATAGGGTTTTGTTTCACCCTACCCACCTTTGTACAAAGATGAAGTTTGAATTTATGTAAAATATGTGATTTTATGATTTTATGAGGATTTATGGCATTTAATGCATACTGTTAATGGAAACTAAGTCTATGATGTTTCCATGAATTAGGAATAAATGGCGCCACAGAAAAAGGTTATAAAGAATCAGAAGGGAAAGGAAAAAGTTTTGCAAATCGGAATAGGTGAGGGGGCATCAAAGAGAAGGACCCGACAGGACAGTAAAAAGAAGGATGAGGTGTTAATAATCACACCACAAGGGAAAGTAGTACCTCAACGCAAGAAGGTAGTACATGAGAAGGTGCCATCGGTACATGACAGAGAGCGGTCAATTCATGATGAGGAGAGGTCAGTTCATGAACGATGGCGCGATGAGGAAGAGTCACATCATTCTCAGCGAGAGGAGGAGGATAGTGACCCTACGTATCAACGGGATGAGGAGGAGGAATATGACTCGTCATATCGACGAGAGGAGGAAGAGAACAACAACCTGACTGTACCCTATGTGCCTCCTGAACTACACAACTTGGTGCAAGCTGTAGTTACCTCTATCCTCCAACAACATATGAACGGAGGTGGAAGCACGAGTGAAACTAATGACCGTAACATGGTCAGAGATTTTCAACAACAGCGCCCACTTTACTTCAAGGGCAGAGAAGGGCCTGTCGGGGTGAAGAACTGGTTGAAAAAGATCTCCCACATACTGACTCTTTTGAATATCAAGAGTCATGCTCACAAAATCCTATTGGCCACGTCACAGCTGATAGATGACGCTGCTAAATGGTGGAAAGTAGTGGAGAAACAGCAGGCACTTGTGCCAAGAAGAGAAAGAATTGCTATGACCTGGGAGCAATTCTCAGCGACATTCTCAGAGCGCTATTTCCCGGAGGAAGAGAGGGAACGTCAGATTCAGGCCTTTATGAAGTTAGTGCAAGGCTCGATGACGGTGGCTGAGTATCACCAAGAATTTCTCAGCCTTGTCAATTTATGCATTTATGTGGTGGACACGGAATATCGGAGGGCTCGCAAGTTTCGAGCAGTGGGTTACGGCCAAACATAAGGGCCAGGGTAACCGTGTTCAAAGCAGCCACGCTGGCGGAAGTGGTCAGCAGGGCAACCATTGTGGAATAAGAAATGGCAGAATTTGCAAGAGTGGACAACCGCCGAGCTCCGAGTGGGAGGGGTGCGTACCAACCCAACAAGAGGTTCAGATCGAACTTCAGCAGACCTTCGCCGTCTGCTGGATCTAATGGGGGCTTTCGCCCCAACCAGCCCACTCAATCTGTAGTAGTCACTCAAGCTTCTCGAGGAGTGAACACCTGTTTTCACTGTGATCAACCAGGTCACTACAAAAAGGACTGCCCAAAACTCAACAGGCTGTCATACTCCAGAGGATCATTTCGTCCGCCAGCTAGACCGGTAAACTCCAGAGGAGACAGAATGCAAAGTCGGGGAGGTCGAGGGTCTAACCCTGCTGGATCTGGACGATTATTTACTCTAACTTCTCTAGAGGAAGAGGATCATGCCGTAATACAAGGTATGGCGGTAGTGAGTAGTTCGTATGCATATGCACTATTTGATTCTAGAGCATCACACTCCTTCATAGCTGCATCATTTATTACTGCTACTGGTACATTAGTTCAAAGATTAGCCACAACACTTACTATTGTATCCGCTGTCGGAAATTCGGCATTGGGACTTATATGTATGGCGATTAACACTGAATTAGCTGGACTCAGATTTGAGTTCAATTATCTAGTGCTGGACATGTTTGAATATGATATTATATTCGGTATGGATTGGTTGGCTAAGTTTTATGCCAACATCGACTGTTATTGTCGAAGAGTGACATTTAAGTCACCCGAGGGCAAGGTAGTCCGTGCAGATAAACAAAGTGGATTGCAGGAAGGGTTAAACCACGTGGTATTGAATAATATCACCATAAATAAAGCTCCAGTTACTGAACTTCCTGCAAAGGAACTCCCTGGTTTACCACCTATGAGGGAGATTAACATCGAGATCAAGTTGTACCCTGGCACAGCACCAATGTCGTTACCACATTGTCGGATGGCACCAGCAGAGATGTCAGAGCTGAAGAAGCAGATTGACGAACTGCTTAGGCTAGGGTTGCATCCGGAACAGTACATCATCATGGGGAGCACCAATGCTGTTTGTGAAGAAGAAGGACAATTCACTACAGATGTACGTGGACTACCGGAACCTGAATCAGCTAACAGTCCGGAACAAGTACCCTCTACCCAGAATTGATGATTTATTCGATTAATTGAATGGTTCTAGCCATTTTTCAAAAATTGATTTGATGTCTGGTTATCATCAAATCCGAGTTAGGGAGGAAGATATAGAAAAGACTGCATTCCGGACGTGGTATGGACTATACGAGTTTGTAGTCATGCCATTTGGACTCACAAATGCACCGGCAGTGTTCATGGATTTGATGAACAGAATCTTCCGTCCCTATTTGGATCAATTTGTAATCGTATTCATTGACGATATTCTGATATATTCCAAGAGTCAGGAAGAACATGTAGAGCACTTACGGATAGTTTTGAATATTTTGAGGCAGAATAAGCTATATGCCAAGGCCAGTAAATGTGAATTCTGGCTATCCGAGGTCAATTTCTTAGGACATGTTATATCTGAGGGAGGTATAGCCGTGGATCCGGCTAAGGTGGCAGCAGTGAAAGATTGGAAAACGCCCAAGAATGTAACTGAAATTCATAGCTTCTTGGGATTGGTTGGTTATTAGAGAAGATTTATCCTGGATTTTTCCAAAATTGCATCTCCATTGACTCAACTCACTCAGAAGGGAGTCAAGTACGAGTGGACAGATCTATGTAATCAAAGGTTTGAGGAGCTGAAGACAAGACTTACCACTGCTCCCATTTTAGTTTTGTAGGTAAGTGGCAAGTGTTACGAGGTATATTGCGATGCCTCGGGAGAGGGACTGGGTTGTACACTCAGTCAGAGTAATTGTGTGGTGGCGTATGGTTCATGGCAATTAAAAATACATGAACGTCTTTATCCCACACATGATTTGGAATTACCTGCAGTGGTTTTCACCCTCAAGAGTTGGAGACACTACCTCTACGGCGAGAAATTTGAGGTATTTTCTAATCATAAGAGCTTAAAATATCTTTTTGATCAGAAGGAGCTCAACCTCAGGCAGCGAAGATGGATGGAGTATCTGGCGTATTATGAGTTTGCGCTTAGATATCATCCAGGCAAGGCAAACAAGGTAGAGGATGTCCTCAGCCGTATACCACATGCATCCGTGGCATTTTTTATCAGATCGGAATGGGAGATGTTGAATACCATCAGAGAGTTTAAACTCTACTATAACAACTGTGGGACCATATACAATCTGGTTATACAATCAACATAGTTACCAAGATTGAACAAGAACAACGTATGGATCCAGAAGTGGAAGACATATGGGCCAAGATGTCTACTGGCACCATTGTGCCAGAATGGGAATTAAGACCAGGACAGGGTCTTTTATTCCGGGGAAGAACATATGTGCCAAAGAGTTTCAGGAAAGAACTACTGATTGAAGCACATTAGTCCAAGCTCTCTATCCATCCGGGCAGCACCAAAATGTACCATGATTTAAAGAGGCATTATTGGTGGCATGGACTAAAAAGGGATGTGGCGAAATTCGTGGCACATTGTCTAAATTGTCAGCAAGTTAAGACTGAACGCCAAAAGCCACCAGGGTTACTCAAACCCTTAGCAGTGCTTAGAATGGAAAAGGGAACACATTTCCATGGTCTTCAAAGGGCAATGACGCCATATGGGTCGTAGTCAACTGGTTGACCAAATCCGTACATTTCATTCATGTCAAGATGACGGATTCATCTGAGACGTTGGGTCGGCGGTATAATAAAGAGATCATTCGGCTACATGGCATTCCCCGAACGATAGTATCGGACAGAGATGGCCGTTTTGCCGATAGAGTATGGCAAAGCATGCAGTCAACCATGGGGACAGATTTATTGACTAGCACCGCTATCCATCCACAGACTGATGGACAGTCTGAAAGGACAATACAAACCTTGGAAGACATGCTGAGAGCATGCATGTTAGATTTCAAGGGTGGATGGGAGGACCACTTACCACTGGTGGAGTTCTCGTATAATAACAGGTATCAGGCAAGCCTTCAGATGGCTCCATACGAGGCATTATATGGTAGACCGTGTAGGTCGCCGGTATGTTGGACAGAGGCTGGAGAGCCTGCATTGATCTGACCGGAACTAGTCGCAGAGACTACCGCACAAATTAAGTTGATACGTCAACACTTATTGACTGCACAGAGTCGGCAGAAGAGTTGTGCTGATAAAAAGAGACGGTTTATGGAATTTGAAGTGGGAGACATGGTATTTTTAAAGGTCTCGCCACGGAAAGGACACATGAAGTTTGGCAAGAAAGGAAAACTATCGCCAAGATATGTGGGACCATTTTCCATCGCAAGAAGGATGGGGGATGTAGCTTACCACTTAGCTCTTCCTTCGCAGTTAGCAGCTCTACATAATGTGTTTCATGTGTCAATGCTAAGAAAGTATAATCCGGATTCGTCCCATGTTTTGAATGTTCAGGATATTGAAGTACAAAGCAACGTGACGTACGTCGAAAAGCCGGTCAGGATAGTGGAGACCGAACAAAGGGTGTTGCGAAACAGAGCGATTCAGTTCGTAAAAGTGGTATGGGACCGTCATGGTGATGAAGAGGCCACATGGGAACTTGAATCGGAGATGAGAACAGCTCACCCCGAATTATTTATGTAATTTATTTTGAGAACCCTACTTCGCTCGATTTTCGGGACGAAAATTTTAAAAAGAGGGTTATATTGTAACACCCCAATTTCTCAATGAAGTGGATAATTACGAAAATGCCCTTGATGTGTTAAATTAATTATTTTATGATGTTAAGTAAGGAAATGGTGGGGCCCATTGCTCAAATTAAGATCATATGAGCACATTATGAATGTCAAGTTTGATTGGATGGGTAATATAAATCAATTGGGTCAAAAATGGCTAAATGGGTCAAAGGGCCCAAATGGGACCCAACGGGTCTTACTGGATTATTTGACCGTTGTGTGAACTTAAATTAAATGGGGTTAAGCTGATTTGATTGGAAATCAAGTGGAGTAAAAATGGGTAGGCCTAATGCACATGTGAAAACCAATTACAAATGACCAAAATACCCATAATTGGGTCACGGAGTCAAAACGGGTCAAGGAGCTAAAGGGGGACCCAACGGGTCGGGTTGACTTTGTTGACCACAGCCGACCGTGTGAGCCCACAAATGAGTTCAATGGTGAGTTAAATCAGGTCAAGTGGAACTGATTTTATTTAATTTGAATTAAGAATGAGTTGACTCAAGTGTAATTAATGTATGATGTTTAATATGGTGAGTTAAGCCATTGAGTTGAGTGAGTCAAAATGGAAATCAAATGGGCTGTAAATTAAGTGAGTTAAGTGGAATATGAGGAGGTGTTTTGATCTCAAACAAACCAAAACAAGTCCCACACGTTGGGGACTTGTTATGGTGATTTCCATGTTAAATCTTAAATGAAATGCATGGGAATTGGAGGTGTTGCTTGGAGAGTTGAAAGGCTGCATAGGCAGGCACCAAGGGGTGCATTGGGTAAGCACCCAAGACCCATCGTTTTTTATAAGACTTCATGAGAGAATGGAGGGGTCTTGGGGGCTGAAGTACTAAAGCAAATGACCACCAAGGTTGGCCGTTTTTTCACCTTGGAAAGCCAAGAACTTCCATCTCTCTCTCCCTCTCTCCAATTCGTTTTTCCTAGCTGGAATATCAGAGGTGTTTGCACCAGTAGATCAAGCACAAAACAGCAAAGGAAACAAGGCAAAGAAGGATTAGAAGTAAAGATTAAAAGCAAGGAACTTTGGTAAGTTTTTACATAAGTGCTTGGTTTATTAAAGAGCTTGAAATTGTAAATTTGGATGACATATTTTGGTCATGTATGGCCGAATATGTCATGGGTCTAAACCTGAGATTAGATGGCTTAAAAGGATAAGAAATTATGCCATTGGGTTCGGCCAGCTTGGTTGGCCAAACCCCATGAAAAATGTGGATTTGATTTGATGATCTTAAGGGTCAAAAACCATGTCAAACCATGGTGTGTTATGCACATATGTATTGGTCCATGGTTTTGGCCGAATACACCAAGGTTTTAACCTTGATTAAGAGAGGTTTTAAAATGGTAAAGATGACCATTGGGTTTGGCCACCATGGAGGGCCGAACCCCATGTAAAAGTTAGGTTGGTTTTGATTCTTAGAAAACATAGAAGCCATGGAGTTTTGTGGACTGTTTTTGAGGTTTCTTACTGATACAAATGCATGCTTTAAAGAGGAGGGTTAAAAATATGGATTTGAATGACATAAGGACTGAAGTTAGCATGGGTCTAAAACAGTGGATTAAAATTAATGAAATGGACCATGAGGATCGGCCATCTTGGATGGCCGAATCCCATGAAGTATGAGGGTCATCTAGACAAAGAGATGAACTTATTTGGATGGTTTTTAAGAGGTATAAATGCAGCAATGTTATACTGATATTGTATGTTTAAATAACACCTAAAACATGTTTGAAAGACCAAAACATGGACATAGGGTTCGGCCACCTTGGATGGCCGAACCCCATGTAAGTAATTGATGATTTTGATGAGTTTAAAACCATATAAAATATGGTGTTTGATGTGATTTGGTGAAGTTTAATTTACTGTTTTGGTGGATGTTTATGCGGCTAAACCATGTATAATTCATGGTTGAGTTAGCATGATTAAACCATGAATGATCATGGTGATTATCGGATCAAGTGAACCCTAGGGTTCGGCTATGAGTATGGCCGAACCCCATGGGGCTGTTTTTGAGATTAATGGACTGTTTTGGATGGGAGGTTATGGTTGTTTTAATTAATGAATCATACATGATAAGTTATGGACTATGTGTAAGAAAATAATCAACCATTGATGATGATGGATTATGCGATGAAAATCTATAGGATGTGGTTCGGCCATGTAGTATGGCCGAACCCCATCAATGATTATTTGATAGAATTGGGTTAAGTAATAAATGGATTAAAGATGATGAATGAAGAACCCCACTAAGGGTCTTTGGTGACTCAATTTTGTACCCGATTTTGTGATTGAATCATGGGAAAGAATGATTTATTGATCAAAGGTGGAATAATCATATGTATGGCTGTATGAACCCTACCAAGGTATTTTGTAGAAAGTAAGGCTTAATAGGGATTAAATGAATGAGAGACCAAAAGGATGAATAGGTGAGGTTCGGCCATAGGCATGGCCGAACCCCACATAGTACATTTTTGGGACATTGACTAAGTTGGCATTACATAATAAATGTTTGGTTTGCTGCTATTAAAATAGGGTATCCAGACTTGCGTATACGAGTCGTGATCGGATGACGATTAAGAAAGATCAAGTACTGAAGTGAATCTTCAGTAGGTTTCCTACCTACTTGTAATCATAGTTTTATCCTAGTTTTCTTTATGAGACTCTTGTTTATTTTATGTGGTTTCGAATGAAATATTATGCATTTACAAATGGCATACAAAGCATTGGCATCTCATGCATGGACATGGGATGATGACTGAGGTTCTACAGTGTTGCAATTATGAGTTACGTCCTCCTTAGGTGATTAGAGTCCCACCAGGAGGAGTAACATGATGATCATAGTCACAATGGTCTCCTTAGGTGATGAGAGTCTCACCAGGAGGACTAATATGTGATATGAATCAACTCAATGATGAAGAAATGGAAGTGTATTGTGACTTACCTTGACGGTGCGAGGCACATCAAGTGATGGCTATGAATGTACATGATGGGAGAGACTCATTGCATGTGCATACTTCATAGCATTGTTTTACCTGTTTTTGATGATCATGTAATATGATATATATGCATGTTTTATATGCTAAAATGTGGTAGCCCTGATTCGGGAAGCTAATGGGCGCGTTGATCTAACGCCCTAATTCTATCCTCAGCGGAGAATGCAGGTACAAGGAAAGGGAAAGAGAAGGTCGATGACCGGGAGGGGAGCCAAGCCTATGTGCTTGAATGATGAACAGGATTACTTATCTATTGTCATTTGAATTATATCTTGATGGACATGTAATAAGTTAATACTTGCTATGGTTTGATTAGACTATTAACTATGGATGGTTGTTTATCTTAATTATCATTTGGGACTGTTACTTGCTATCTTTTCATATTATTTTCGCAGTTAATCTAGTTCATTCCTCATGTTGTTGTTAGTTCCATGTGTGATTCATTGTCATGGTCTAGTCCATGTACACATGGGTGGCCAGTTAAGGTTCAGACTTGAGTAGTCTGAAGCTAACTCGCGTCGTGACGCCGCCCGTTCCCTTCTGATGTTTTATTATTATTATTTAAAAGAAAAATTTAGACTCTGATATTTCTCGGAGAGGGCGGTGCGTTACATAAAAAGGGCCATGAGTCAAGTGAGTCAAAATGGAAATTAAAAGGGCTGTAAAATCAGAGAGTTAAAGGGAATATGAGGAGGTGACTTGGTCTCAAACAAACCAAAACAAGTCCCACACGTTGGGGACTTGTTATGGTGGTTTCCATGCAAAGTCTTAAATGGATTTATGTAAATGAGATAAGATGCATGGGCTGAAGTGAATGGATGCAACGTTTGGTTCCAAGGGGTGCATTGGATGGCACCCAATACCTCCTTGGCCGATTTTCACATGGAAAACCTTGAGAATCCCCATCTCTCTCTCCCTCTCTCCAAACTCTTTCTCTTTGCTGAACCAGCAGTGGTGTTTGTACCAATTGATCAAGCATAAACCAGTAAAGGAAGGGAGGTTAAGAAAGATAGGAAGTAAAGAGCAAGGGCAAGAAGAAAAGCTTAGAATTTGGTAAGTATTTCCATAGATTTTTGTTTAAAAAGATGGGACAAATGGAACATGTTTTGGGCCGTGGGTATGGCCGAATGCATCAAGGTTTAAACCTTGGGTAATGGTGGTTTAAATATTCTAAAAGGGATTATTGGGTTCGACCACCTTGGACGGCCGAACCCCATGGAAATAATTGGTTGGTTTTGATGGTCTTTGAAACATAGAACCCATACAATTGTGGGACTGTTTTAGATGTCTCTATTAGACTTAAAATGAATGTTTTAAAAAGGTTTAAAACATGGATTTGGATGTCATGAATAGCTTAATGTATCCTGGGTCTAAACCTTGGGTATAAATTGATAAAATGGATCGTTGGGTTCGGCCACCTTGGATGGCCGAACCCCATGAATTGATGTTGACATTTGGATGGTTTGTGGAAGGTTAAAAACCATGCAAAACCATACCAGTGGTGGAAGTATTTACTTGTTTTAATTAGGTCATGTTATGATGAATTTATTAATGATCTAAAGTAAGGTGATGAGGTTGAAAAGGATGGAAATTTAGAGCATGGAGTTCGGTCACTTGGGATGGCCGAACCCCATGGAAATCATTGGTGAATGGTATGGGTTTTTGGGGATAAAAACTATACCAAGTGTATAGATGTTTAAAAGGATTGTAAAATGGAATTAATTAACTATATGGGATCGGCAATGGATGGTTAAACCTTGCTGTTTTTATGGCTGAAAAACAGTGGATAAATTATGTAAGATCGTTGGAAAAATTGCATCCAAAGAACCATGAGGTTCGGCCATGTGAATGGCCGAACCCCATGGGTTGCTGTATGGGTTATTTTTATACGAATTACTTGGAGTTATGGTTACTGATTTGGCTCAGCCTATGGATGGCTGAACCATGTAATTACCTTGGTAAAAGGGTGTAGAACCTAAGTTAAGAACATAGGAGGGGAAAGAGAAGGTCGTGGACCTGGAGGGGAGCCAAGCTTAAGTTTTGAATGATGATTGGGATTTCTATATTATTGTTATATTGAATACATCTTTATGGACATGTAATAGCTAGTATCTTTGCTATGGTTTGAATTATAGTCTTGATGTTGGATATATGAATTACGTTATTGTGGATAAATGCTAAGTTTGAGAATAGTCTAATGAGGTTATATGTTAAAGCAAACTTGACTTGTACTTTGCTATCTGATAATGGAGCAGTCTGAGTATTGATTATAATTCCGCATATTTGACTTATTTCGCAATCAGTTATGTCTATTCCGCAAGTTGTACTTAGTTCCATGTGTAGATTATTATCGTGGGATTAGTCCATGCACACATGGGCGGCCAGTTAAGGGTCGGACTTGGGTAGTCCGGACTTAGCTCGCATCGTGACGCCGCCCGCTCTCTTCCGGTGTTATTATATTAGTATAAAAAAAAAAGATTAGACTCTGATCTCTCGGAGAGGGCGGGGCGTTACATGGAGAGCTTAGTCTATTTATGTATTTTGAAAACTCTAGAACAATGTGATGTATTAAGGATATTCTTTTGGGGAATGTAATTATATTATGACTTTGAACTTTCATACTCTAGTTTTGTATTTGACTCAAGTATGTGGGATTCCTTATCGCTATGATATAGGTTGATTATTCATGCAATGAAATAAATGTTTAAATTTTCACAGGATTATGAGAGTTTGTACAAAATATTATGCACACACACTAGTTGGGCTAGTCAAGGGTCGGGTCTTCAGACTCGGACTTGGCTCGCGTCGTGACGCTCGCCTCCCTCTCCATTAAATATCCATATATTTTTACTCTGATGACGGTGGTTAGAGCTGTAACACCCCCAATTTCTCAATGATATGAATATTTATGAAAATGCCACTGGAATGGTAAATTTAATAGATGTGATTGTAAATGAGAAAATGGTGGGGCCCATTGTTCAAATTAAGGCCTATTGTACATGTTATAAGGATCAAATTAGATTAAATGGTTATTGTACATCTAATTGGGTCAAGATGGTTATTTGGATCAAGGACCCAATTGGGATCCAATGGGTCATGATGGACTTATTTGACCATTGGGTAAGCTCAATTTTATTATGGTTAAGCTGAATTGATTTGAAACTAAATGGAGCATAAATGGGTAGGCTTGATGCAAATATGAAAATCACATTTAAATGGGTAAACCACCCATAAATGGCTCAAGGCGTCAAAGTGGATCAATGAGCTAAGTTGGGACCCAATGGTCGAGTTGACCATGTTGACCATGGTTGACCATGTGGACCCTCAAGTGAGCTCAAATGTGAGTTAAATCAGGTTGAGTTGGGACTGAAATGAGTTGGATTTGAATTAAGGAATGGAGTTGACTCAAGTGCATTAAATGAATGGCATTAAATGTGGTGAGTTGGGCTAATGAGTTGGGTGAGTTAAGTTGGAAACCAAGGAGACCTTAAATTCCATTGAGCCAAATGGGGAGGTGAAGAGTTACCATGATCTTAAACACCGCAAAACAAGTCCCACACTTTGGGTACTTGTGGGGTGGGTTTCCATGCATGGAATTCAATGACATGAGATGAGAACTACCTTGGGAACTTGGAGGGTTTCCATCTCATCATGGAAACCCAAGCTCCAACGTTGGGAGTGCCAAGGGATGCCTTGGTTGGCAGCAAGTGACTCCTTGGTTTGATCAAGGATTGATGAGAGCAAATGAGAGGTTCAAGGGCTGTTTAATAAAAGCAACAAACCATACACTTTGGCCGAATTCATCACAGAGAGATCTTAGAATTCTCATCTCTCTCCCTCTCTCAAGAACCTACTTCGTTGGCCGAATTATCCTTTGGTGTTTTCACCATTGTTCAAGCTTCTAATCAGCTAAGAATTAAGGGAGCAAGAAGGAAGAAAGCAAGGATCAAGGCAAGAATAGAGCTTAGAGAATTGGTAAGTACTCCATGGAATTTTGATTAATAAAGTTGGTTAAATGGAACATGATTTGGCCATGGGATGACCGAATCTACCAAAGGTTTAGATTATGAATAATGATGTCTAAAAAGATAGAAAACATGGACCATAGGGTTCGGCCACTTTGGATGGCCGAACCCCATGAAATAATATGGTTATGTTGATGGTTTTTGTAAGTTAAAAACCATGCAATATGATGGACAGTTTTAAGATGTTTTAATTAGACCTAAGATGCAAGTTAAAAGGGTTTTTAAATCATGGATTTGAATGTCATGATTTGGCCATGGAATGGCCGAATTCATCAAGGGTTTAAACCTTGGTAAAGGTTGTTTAGAAATGATGAAAATGGATCATTGGGTTCGACCACTTTGGATGGCCGAACCCCATGAAATTATTTGGGTATTTGATGGTTTTTGAAGGCTAAAAACCATGCAATACTATGGAGTTTTATATGTTTTAATGAGACACAAATTATATGTTAAAGAGATTCAAATCATGGGCCATAGGGTTCAGCCACTTTGGGTGGCCGAACCCCATGAAAAGATTTGATAAGGTTATGGTTATTTGTGATGGTTTTTGAGAGATAAAAACCATAGAATATATGGGGTTTTTATGTGATTTAAATGAAGTTAAGGCTAATGTGTAGGGTCGGCCAATGTATGGCTGAATCATATTATTTTTATGATTAAGATATGTGTATGGTTCATCAACAAGAATGGCAAGTGGAGCACCAAAACCAAAAGGGGTGAGGTTCGGCCATGGGGTATGGGCGAACCCCACCAAGTGATTTGAATGGCAATTGAATGTGATTAGAATGGATTAAGAGATCCAAATGGGATTGGTGACGTTTGGCCATGTTGTATGGCCGAACCCCACTAAGGTGGTTTTTATGGATCTTGTTTTTCTAAGCAAGATTAAATATGGTTTATGTCTAGTGGCAAAGCTGTAAATACAGGTAATAATGGAAATATGGATAGAGAAGGATTAAAGGACTTAAAAGAGGGGTCAAACCAAAGTCGTATAGGTTGGCCATGTTGTATGGCCGAACCCTACCAAGTTATATTATGTAATAAAAGGTGTTTAGATGAATGATATTGATCAAATGAAAGGAGGATCAAATCCAAAGTGGGTGAGGTTCGGCCATGGGTATGGCCGAACCCCACAAGATGGTTTTTGGGACTTAGATGTAAATGGAAATCTAAATGATAGTATATTGACTTGCTGTTACATAACAAGGTAATGAAACGTGAACGGCGCGCTAGTCGTGAACGGGTGACGCTTAAGAAGGAGCGGACTATTTAAGAGAACTTTACGGTAGGTTTCCTACCTACTTGTAACCACTTTTATAATTGGTTTTATCATGATTTTTATGAGGTATATTGTTATTGTTTTATGTCTCAAATGGGTTTTGACTGATGAGATATATTTACAAATGACATATATACATTGACATCTCATGCATGGCATGGGGTGATGATTATGGAATAACTTAATAATGAGAGTCCTATCCAGAGGAAATGAGGAGTACTCTGGATTACCTTGACATGAGAGTTCTATTCAGAGGAAATGTGGAGTACTCTGGATTACCTTGACATGAGAGTTCTATTCAGAGGAAATGTGGAGTACTCTGGATTACCTTGACGTGAGAATCCCGTCAAGTGATAACTATGTATATTTGTGATGGGTGGGACTCATTACATTTGCAATTACATACATAGCATTGATTTCAGATTTTTTAATGATCATATACTATGTTATATGCATGTTATATACTAACCATGTGGTAGCCCTGATAAGAAACCTACTGGGCGCATTGATCTAACGCCTTATTTCTATCCTTAGAGGATAATGCAAGAAAAGGGAAAGGAAAAGAGAAGGTCAAGGACTGCGAGGAAAGCCAAGCTTAAGTGCTTGGGTGTTGGAATGGGTTTCTGTTTACTGTTGTTTGGATACATTTATATGGACATGTAATAGTTAGTAACTTTGTTATGGTTTGTTTATAGTTCTGATAACGAATATCTGATTTAAGTAGTTTTAATGGATGACTTGTACTTGCTATTTATTCAGTATAATTCCGCAATTTGTCTAGTATTATTCTGCATGACTTGTTTGGTTCCGTGTGTGTTGTTTATCTGGTTTAGACCATGCACACATGGTTGGCCAGTTAAGGGTCGGACTTTGGAAGTCCGAACTTAGCTCGCGTCGTGACGTCGTCCAACCTCTTCCACTTGACTTGTTTAAAAAAAAAAATAGACTCTGATTTTTGGAAGGTTGGAAAAGGGCGGGGCGTTACAAGAGGGTGGGGAGTTGCATAAGTGCATGGAGAGATTTTAGGTGCTAAAATCATGTGGACTGTGTTGGATGGATAGAGTGGTGACAAGGCATGGGCGATAGAGGCTAGCTTGAGCTTCAAGTTGTTCTAACTGAGGGTTTGGTGAACGGATGGCTAAGATTGATTGGTCTATATTTAATGGCTATGATGGGCATGGGTGATCTAAGTGGATGGATGGACAGATGGTGCATGGATGATCCTATTCCTAAGGTCAATCTATTTGATAGATGGTTTGGATGTCCTAAATCTAATCATGATGCATGAACGGGTTGGATTGACTAAGTGGATCTACGGTTTGATGATATGAAATGCTTGGGATAAATTAGATGCATGAAGTGAATGGTTTGGATTGGTTGATTGGGTTAATGGATGGTGTGGATAGGAGATTGGAAATTGGATGGTTAAGATTGGTCGGGTAAGATGGGTCATGGACATGGGATTTTGGGTTTGGACTTAAAATGGATTGGGGCTTAGGGTTGGTAAACTTGGATTTGAACGTGGAGCATTGGATCTTTGAATTGGACTTGGACTTGAATTGGAGACTTGGACTTAAGCTTGCTGGACTTAAATTGACTCTGCCCTGGCCCACATTGGGAAATGCGCCTGAAGTGCTTGGCCTGGCCCAGTGTCTGGCATTTGGAGCAAAGCTTGGCCCAATTGCAGTGGATCTCTGGCCCATGGATCTTGATTTCATCTCTTGGCCTTTTAATTGCAGACTTTGATTTTAAAATTAAATAATTAATCAATACCACTATAATTCTAAATATTGGATAAATTTAGACTCTCATAAATGGATCCAGATTATCCAATTTATATTAAAAACCCTAAAGTGGGATGAATTAATTAACAAATTCTAAAATTTCTATTTTAAGCTCTCTTTCAGTAATTATCCATTGTTTTATGCATGAATTCTATTTTTCCATCTTTTTATCTAGAAAACTAGAAAAAACCATTAAACGTATCTTTATATATAAAATCAAAGCTAACTTAATCATAATTAAAGGGTAAAAATGTAAGATCTTTAGACTCAACAGTGGCTAGCACTATCATGTATGGTATTTGGTTTCCTTATGATACATATTCCAAAATTGTCGGATACATTGATGCGGATTGAGCCTAAAACCTTGATGATAAGGCACCACTTCCTCAGAGAATTAGTGGAGGAGAAGACCATTGAGTATGAGCACATTAGTACGGAGAACCAATTGGCGGATATCTTGACCAAACACTTGGATTCATCTAGGTTCCTTTATCTTAGGAAGTCCATTGGCATTTGTGTTTCTCCTTGAATGCTCTAACTTTTGAACATGTACTTATATTTGAATATTATTGTGCATGTGTTGTCTGTCAATCTCTTTTCTCTCCACATTGGCCAACAATTGGGACTTTTTGAAGCACTCTCATTTGTGTATCTCATGCGCTTTACATCCTTTGTTAACTTATGACAAAAAGGGGGAGAATCTTAGAAGCTTAGAAACAAGATTATGGTATACATTGAGGGGGAGATATGACTTAGTGTGTTTGAATGCATGTGTTTCATGGACTAATACTTGAGGGGGAGACGGTGCAGTTCCACCTAGTATATTATGACTTGCATAAATTTACACACCATCTTGAGGGGGGAGCAAAACTTAGTGTCCTAGGATTGTCATTTGAATTCAAATCTTGTAATTGTTGTATTTATTTATTCAAATGAGTTCTAAGGGTTGGGATTTGTGTTTGTATTCATTAGCTTCTAGGTTTTTGTCACGAATTGACAAAGGGAGAGATTGTTAGTGCCCCAGCTTGCCGAGTCATCTATTTGTCAAGTTCATGACCTCAGTGAAGCATTGCCTTGGAAGATTGAAGCCAATGAATCAAGCCTCAAAGCATTGAAGATTAGTTGAAGTTTCCAAGTTCAACACATGTATGGTAATCACACAGGTAAATTGGCCATAGATGACCTTAGGTGGAGCCCACACCCTTAGTGGACCTTGCCTAGACTTTGTGGAAAAAATTGGTAAATATATAATCAAGCCTTAAAGCACCTTGGAAAGTCATAGAACCAGATGGGATAAACATTGGAAATCTGGTAATCTATAAGGTCGACCCGTCGAGTCCACCAACAAATTATTGAGACAGGACAGACCCATCGAGGTCATCGACGCTTTGACTATATTGAGAAGGGTTCTGGACTGGAAGGATTATTATTCAGGGTTCGAGCATATCGTGTCCACCGACCCCACGGTGAATACAAGACCGACCCATCGAGGTCCTCAATAGGTCGACTGGAACTATGCAGTCTTTGGACAAAACAGACTGTAAAATCAGTCTGCTCTCTGATAATCGGGTTCGACCATTTGGCGAGCTCGACATGTCTATCTGGGTCAAGTATGAGTTCTCGACTTAGGACTCTGGGGTACTCTCAAACAGACATATCGAGGTCACCAGGACCGACCCATCGATGGACAGACATGTCGATCAATATTTTCAAGGTTCTGGATGAGCATGCTATGTATTTTAGGCTGCTCTCTGATAATCTGGATCGACCTATCGACACGATTGACATGTCGAACATAAGTCTGTCAACCCATCGGTGACACCGACACATCGGTAGTTCTAATTTATTTACCGTTGGAGTGCAATTAATGCACAACGGTCAAATGGTTGAACAGACAGATTTGAGTTCACCGACCCATCGATGCGTTCGACCTGTCGGTACAGTTCAAACTCCAGACTTTTCTTTCTGAGATGAGGCCTTTCAAATAAAAACAAATGAGATATTATTTGAAGCTTCTACTCTCTCACACCCTCATTCTCTCTAACAAATCTTCATCATGGAAAATCATCACATGAGTGAATTTAGAGAGAAGGAAAAATCATTTCTAGGATTAAATTGGTGAACTGTAGATCCTAGAACGTCCCAAAGCTTGTGATTGTGCATACATTGGTATATCCTCTACATCAAGAAGATCAAGTAAGTGATATTCTTTGAAGCATATCTACATTCAAAAGAGCTACAAAGGCAAGTGCTTCATTTAGTTTTTATTTTTCAATTATCATCTTGTGAAGTGGATTAGAGAGTTTTTACTCCTGAACCACTATAAAAAAGAGGGATAAGGAAGTAGATTGGGGTTGGTCGAACATTTCAAAATTAGGATTATATATGTGAATTACACTATAAGTGTAATGACCCATTCTGAAATTTCCAGATTTTTTATAGGACACTTTCGAATATGTGAGCTGTTTTGGGACTTTGGTGGCATCGGGACAGTGTGGGTCCTGAGGTGGGACACAGTTTACCTATTTTCGAGCACGGAGACTCAAAGGGTAATTTGATAATTTTGAATTATTATACTTTTTGTCAATTTTTTTTTTTGGAAATCAAATGTTTTTTTGTCCTACGTACGATGTTCGACTTTTTTTTTTTTTTTTTCTGATTCTCAATTCATTTTGTTGAAAACGCAATGTCTTCTGTTTGAAAATTTCATTTCATGCATCTCAAGGTTTAAAAAAATAATAATAATAGTAATATTAATAATACAAAAGATTGTGGGTTCTGATTTTTAATTTATTTTATTTTTGTTTAATTAAACCCTTTTAAATATATATATATATTTGGGTTTATATATCTATAGATATATATATATATATATATATATATATATATATATATATATATATATGTATATGTATATATGTATATGTATATGTATATGTATATGTATATGTATATGTCTATGATATGTCTATGTTATATGTATATGTATATGTATATGTATATGTATATTTCTATGTCTATGTATATGTATATGTATATGTATATATATATGTATATGTATATGTATATGTGTATATATATGTCATACGTATATGTATATCTATGATATATATGTATATATGTATATATATATATATATATATATAATATATATTATAATATATATATATATATATATATATATATATTATGTGTGTGTATATATGTATATGTATATATATATATGTATATATGTATATATATATATATATATATATATATATATTTATATATATATCTATATATATATATACACATACATATTACATATATACATATATATACATACATATACACTATATATCCTACATATACATACATATACATATATACATATATATATGTGTATATATATATATATATATATATATATATATATATATATATATATATATATATATATATAGATATATATACATACATACCTACATATCTATATATATATATATTCTATATATATATATTATAGATATATATACATACATACATACATATATATATATATATATATATATATTATATATATATATATACATACATATATATATCTACAGAATATATATATATAACACCCAAATCCTAATGTTAACTTTAACCCTAAGTCACCCATATAAATATTCTCTTTCTCTTTTTTCTTCCCTTTTGCACAAACCTACTAGCTCCATCCTCCTCATTTATTCTCTCTTGCACCAAACCCAAACCCTAGACCTGGAGCCGCCACCCCATTGTTCCCTATTTTTTTTCGTCTTTTTTTTTTCTGTCTCCTTTTTCTTCTCTCCAATCCCTCTCCTCCTAAGTCGAAAAACCCTAAATCCACTGTTGGCCGCCGCCCCTTGTAACTTTTTTCTCTCTCTCTCTTCGGTCGTTTTCTCACTCTTTCCTTCCCTTCTCTTGGTTCCTATTCACCTTCTTTCTCTTTTACTCTCTTTTACTCTCTTTTCTCTCCTCAACCGAAACCCTAACACCCAAAACCCACCATAGCCTCTGCCGCATCTCTCCTCTTTTCTCTCCTCTGTTCCCTTTTCTCTCAAACCCTAACCACTTTTGTGCTGCCACCAACTCCTTCTCTATCTATGTTGCCGCCACCAATCGTCTTCTTTCACCTCAGCCAAGTCAGATCTCGCCAGAATCCATCCTCTTTTCTACCAGATCTGCAGTCCCTTTTCAAATTTCCCCAATCTTAATTCTTCTCATCTATTTTGAGCCAACTAGGTCCACTAAGCAGCCCTGTCGTCTCAGTTGAATTGAGTCTTGGCTCTCCTTGTTAGCAGGCTCAACTGTCTACAGGCCCTGCAGAGCTAGCCGAGTCCTTCGGTCCAGCCCAGTCCATCTAGTTGCAAACCCAGGCCCGACTCGCCTCCAACCCAATCATTGAGCCCAACTCGTGTAGGCCCAACGATCTTGGCCCAACTCGTGCAAGTCCAAGCCCAGTTCAGCAGATCCAGTCTGGCCTAGCCTGACTCCTCAACCCAGTAGTTAGGCTCGGCCCATTCCAGGCCCATTTTAGGCTCGGCCTGGCCATTTTTGGCCCGTTTCAGGCTCATTTATGGCATGCTTTGGGGATCGTTCTGGAGTGTTTTTTGGCCCACTTGGGGTGAATTTGTAGAGCGCTTCTAGACCATTTGAGTGCCTGTTTCTAGTTAGTTTTGTGGGATCATTCAGTTTTGTGGCGTTGTCCCAGTTTTGCAGACCCGTTCCAGTTACTGGAGCCCAAAAGCCTGTGCATCACTTCCTTCAACCTTGTAGCCTGTTTTATTGCTTGGGTTTCAAAATCACGCACACAAGTAAGGGAACTTATCACTATTTTAGCATGCATTCACATTCTTAACCTAAACCTTGGACATCGAGTGACCAAAATGAGACCCTTCGTTTATTAAGCCACTCGGTGAGGGAACCATTGAAATGAATATGTCAATTATATGCGATTAATGGAGAATTCTAATTGAATGAATGGTTGTTGATACATGGAAATTGTTGAAAACATGTTTGTGTTTAATCATAACACATATATGATATTATGATGAGAATGAGACAAGTGTTAGATGGATATTGAACACGGTATTTGGAAAATGTTATGATGCATTGCGTGTTTACGCATAAGATGTAAATGTAATCCCATGTTGGATATAGAAGTATTTGTTGAAGCACTGTTATGTGTTTTGACCGCATGACGAGGTATTTTGTTGATATTTGTGTTATGTCATAACGTGTTTGTGTTGTCATACATGATCATGATACCATGTGCATGCATGGGAGGATTTGTTTATGTGTATACATTCATGATGATGAGATGAGTTTGGTTGTTGAGAGGACTTCCTCATTACGCTCCGGCAGTCGATACCCCTATAGGGGATGCGAGTTTGCCCGTTGCGTTCTTACTGTTGAGGTGCCTGCCCTTGAGATTGGCTTCCCCATTATGCTTCAACAGTTGAGACCCCCATAGGAGATGCGGGTTTCCCCGTTGCATTCCAGCAGTTGAGGCGGTTGTATATTGTGTGGTCTCCCGTTTGTACTGGAAGGGAGACCGGAGTTTGATGGAGGATCCGATGTGAGCTACCGAGATGATGTCTCAGATTTGGTCGGATGGATCATTAGTTGATGGTTGTTGAGTCTAAAAATCTTACATGTTTACCCTTTAGCCTTGATTTTGTATATAAAAGATACGTTTAATGGTTTTTTCTAGTTTTGTAGATTAAAAGAAAGAAAAACAAGATTCATCATAAAACAGTGGATAATTACCGAAAGAGAGCTTAAAATAGAAATTTTAGAATTTCATAATTAATTCATGCCACTTTTGGATTTTTAATGTAAATTGGATAATCTAGATCCATTGATGAGAGTCTAGATTTATTCAATATTTAGAATTTTAGTGCTATTGATTAATTGTTTAATTTAAAATCCAAGTCTGCAACTAAAAGGCGAAGAGTTGAAATCAAGATCCATGGACTAGAGATCCACTGCAATTGGGCCAAACTTTGCTCCAAATGCCAGACACTGGGCCAGGCCAAGTACTTCAGACGCATTTCCCAATGTGGACCAGGCCAGAGTGAATCAAGCCCAGCAAGCTTAAGTACAAGTCTCCAATTCAAGTCAAGTCCAATGTAAAAGATCCATTGCTCCAGGTTCAAATCCAAGTTCACCAATCAAAGGCCCAAATCCATTTTAGGTCCAAACCCCAAATCCATTTTAGGTCCAAACCAAAAGCCCATGTCCATGACCCATCTCACCCAACCAATCTAACCATCCAATTTCCCAATCTCCCATCAACACCATCCATTAACCTAGTCACCAATCCAAACCATTCACCTTCATGCATCTCATTTATCCCATGCATTTCATATCATCAAACCCTAGATCCACTTAGTCAATCCAACCCGCTCATGCATCATGATTAGATTTAGGACATCCAAACCATTCTTCATATAGATTAACCTTAGGATTAGGATCATCCATGCACCATTTATCCATCCATCACTTAGATCAGCCAACAACCCCTCATATCCATTACATTTAACCCAAACCAATTTTAGCCATCCATTCACACAAACCCCTAAGTATAGAACAACTTGAAGCTCAAGCTAGCCTTCATGCACTCATGCCTGGTCACCACTCTATCCATCCAACAACACACTCCACACGATTTTATCACCTAAAATGTCTCATGCACTTAGACAAAAATCCATCTAGATACACTCCTAAGATCCCTACACAACCTCATCATCCCAATCCACCATGTCATACACGATTTTGCATACCTCCTTCCTATCCCATTCAAATTCCATAGTCAACCCTCCACTTCATCATCTTGTCAATCTCATCCATTCATTCATCCCTCCATTTAATCTTAGCCGTTCATATCATTGCACAACCCAAAACCCTTAAACCAATTAGCCAAATTCGAAAATCACACGGCAAATCCCAAATCCCAATTTTCTCTCCTTGCTTACTTGTACTACACTCCAAGCCAACCAACGCACACC